>JBCJKH010019626.1:0-13386 GCA_039877255.1 Loriculus beryllinus
ACTGTGAGGGTGGTGAGGCACTGGAATGGGTTGCCCAGGGAAGTTGTGAATGCTCCATCCCTGGCAGTGTTTAAGGCCAGGCTGGACAAAGCCTTGGGTGGCATGGTTTAGTGTGAGGTGTCTCAGCTTATGGCAGGGGAGTTGGAACTTGATTATCTTAAGGTCCTTTCCAACCCTAACGATTCTATGATTCTATGCTGCATTGTATTGTATTGTATTGTATTGACGCTTGGATTGTATTTGCAATCTATATCTCGCAGATAGCTGTGTTGCAAAGTCCATGAGCTATCTGCCCTTGCAGTGGGCTCTGTACATCTCCTGTAATAGGGGTGGAGAGACAGAAACAGTGTCCTGACTGCTGTCAGCTTTTGCATGCTATGGAGGCATGTGCTGCCCCACCGTTCATTATTTCACTGGCCACCCTGAGTATTTCTGATGGAGGGAATCACAGTGGGGTGACATGAGTCTCACCAAAGAGGCTGGCAGGGTGGCACTGCCTGTCCCTGGGGGTTAGACCCCTGTGATGCCTGTAAGACCCTCTGCTTCCCACCATCTCTGACCCATCTCAAAGAGTAAACAGTGCTCTGCCTTAAGCCAGGAGTGGTGCAGAAGGCTGGGAAGCTCTTGGGAATGAAGAAAGCACAAGGTATGAAGCTGAGCACTGAGCCCAGTTCTCCATGGATACAGCCAGGCGAGGAGGAGGACGGCTGCTCCTGCTAAACCACTTAGACACGAGACTTGACTGCCGCTCCCCTCCCAGATCCACCACCACATTCCTGTGGCATCTTGGGCGAATCGCTTGGAGGAACGTTTTCAAAGGAAACAAGGCGAGAGCAGAGCCTCTCCGCCTCGGAGTGACGGGAAAAGCAGCTGGCTGGCTCTTGGTGTGCCTCCCTTGCTGCCTACATGGTCAGCGAGGAGTGGAAAGGGACTTGGAGATGCCCCAGAGTGAGGTTCTATCCTCTTGATTTATTTTCCTCTTCTTGGAGACCTTCTGTCTCCCACTGCCTGGGCAGGGAGTTTAGGGATTTACTGTCAGGACTGACTTATCTGCTCACTTGGCACGAGAGAGGTGCCTGTGGTAGGCAGCCTGGCTCCTATCCTACACCTTTTGTTTTTCCTCTTTCCTGTCTTCTTGATGAGTGTGGTTTCTATTCTTGTTAAACCATTGCCTTTTTTTGCTTTGCAAGTATAGGGAATAACGTGTTGATCCCTTCCTGGGTAATGGCAGTGACGAGTCTGGAGACACATTTCCACCTCCATCCCCAGTCTTGGCAGAGAGGATTGTCTCTTACTGTCCCCTGGTGTCTTTGCATCTGCCTCTCAGCAGAATTTCAAAATGTCTGAGGAAACCAGTGACACAGCACAAGCTATAGACATGGTTTGGGCGCCAGGAACCTCTCTCTAGGTACATCTGTGGCTTCATTAGCCCTCAAGTGCCTCTTTATCCCCCTGTGTTCCGTAAAACTACCCCAGACTGGGAACAGAGGTGCCAGGGCTGTGAGTTCAAAGGCAAAGAGTAAGGTTTTGAAATGAATGCCTGCAACACCCACTGCAGATGAGAGTCACCAACAATCCAGACACTTGCCAGAGAAGATTTGCAAAGCACTTAATCTCAGGGAAATATATTTTCTTTTAAAAGATCTGTTGTTCAGTTTAAGATCATCATTTAAGAACAAGAATAGGTTGGTTTTTTCCTTGTGAGCAACTCTTCTCCCTGTGAGTAAACCATATTCTGTGCTGAGCTGGTGCCTTGATGGAGCTGCTGGCACTCAGACCTTATGTCACAGCTTATAAACACCATTCACATCCTCTTGGTATGTGGGCCCTTCTCAGCTACCCATAGGGATGTCAGTGCCAAGCATCACCCAAGAGACCTGCCAAGAGGCTGTCCAAGAGCTGCCCTGGCAAGCCATTCAATGATTCTTTGGATGGTTTTCCACCAAGCAGCAGTTCGATGTAGACTGGAATAAACAAGGCTGTTTTTAAAGACTCATGATTGCCCATGGACATGGATTTGGGTGTTTCCAGGGCGAGGTTCTCCAAATTCCAAGAACAGTATCTGTATGCTGCCCTTGCAACCTGCCCCAGGTAGATAGAGAAGCCAACTGACATTTAGTGGGACTCGGGGTGGGATCCATCTAAGTCTGAGCTAGTGAGGCAATGGAGATGTGCCCACAAAAATGGTCCACCTGAGGCAGGTGTCTAAGGTAGGCAAGAAGTCTCCTCTTGGATGTGCCTATTCCTCTCCAATGATGATTGGGAAAGTTGAGATGAGATGATTTGCCTTGACTGGCTGCATCTTAGGAGTTTAAAGTGAAAATCTGCTTTTAGAGAGCAGTGAAATGGGAAGAAAAATACTGAGACACCTTGGGGGGGGGGGAAGGGGGGAGGGGAGGGGGTGAGGCCTGGCAGAGGCTCCCTGAAGGCAATGCTTCATATCCCAGTGAAGTTCCCATCTCTAGTATTTCAAACGAAATGGAGACTTGGGCCACAAGCTTTACATCTCCCATGGCAAATGGTGACCCAGCATTCAGTAATGTAAGATAAGGACAGCTGCAATCAATTCTTTCTCTATTCTTATATATCCTGGTGATTCATAGGAAGTCCCAGGGTGAAATCCCATCTTGTGTCCATTAATGCCAATGATGCTGGATCTGCCCTTGTGACCCCAATTTGGTACCTCTGAAGGGTGCAGTCTTGCAGCAAGCAGAGGTGGTTTAACCCAGCGCTACCATTCCCTCACCACTTGACCCAAGAGGATGGTTTAACTGTGCTGACAGGGGCTTTCCCACACTTCAGCAGGAATGTTAGTCTTGTCTAAAATGTTCTGATAACTGGAGGTTAAGTCACTCCATCCCAAACCCAATGCCCTTTGCTGCCAGACCCTTCCTGCTATCCTTTGCCACACTGTTCATCTTTCTATCCAAATGCTCATGCAATGTAGCCTGCTCAAAGGGGTTGAACAGAAGGAGGAAGTGATTCTCAGGGTCTAAATGTGGCTATGGCAAGGCAGGGCTCAAAGAGGACCACTCTGGCCAGGAGAGGAGTTAGGGAAATGAGTCCTGATGGAGTTAAAGAAAAATAAAGAGCTATTGGTTGGCAACTGAGCCCCTTGAGAGAGAGTTCATGAATTATTGCAGTGCGGAGACAAACAGAGCTGGAGGTACGCACTTCATGCTGCATAAGGTTTTGGTTTAAGATGTTTTATGCAACTTGCACAGCAGTAAAGCACAGAGCAGCAAGTCAACATACAGCAAATGCAGTTTTTACCTTTGCTGCAGAGCAGATTTATAGCAGGGAAAGGCAAGAGGAGAGTGGTGTGGGGATGGGGTGAGCTCACTGGGATGCAGTGCAAAGGGGGCTTAGCAGGACCTGTGCTTCCCAACCTGCAGTGCTTGGGCTGTGTTTCCAGATTCATTTATTCCACCAGATGTTCCCAATAGGTTGCGCAGGGGCAATGCTCAGTCTAGAATGTTAAAGGAGTATCCTGGCTATACACTGTTCCAGTGCAGGAGTCAGCAAGAAGATTTGAGGGCAAAAAACCAGTGACCCGTGCCCAGGTCTTCTAAGCCCTTGTCATGTTCATGCAGAGATCAGTCTTACTGTCACACATTCAAAGACATTCTTATAGTCATCTTGCCTGATGACACCCTATATCTAAATGTCTAAAAAGACTGTCTGATGTGAAAGGTATTAAGACACCTGAAGTGAAAGACTTTTAGGTAGTGGAGCTCCAGTGCTTTTTAGCAGTGCTGCCCCAAGAGAACATGCATGAGGAGCTAGCTAGAACTCAGCTCCTCTCGCTTTAGTAGATGAAAGGCAAGACTTGGGTGCCACTGATGGGTTTTGAATTTTTTGAACTCTGTAACACTAACTTCAGCCATTTAAGGACAATTTGTGGTGGATGAACACTGCCATCATGCTTTTCCTAGCCACTGTCCCATTCAAATGAAGCTTCTAGAAGGAAGATGTATGTATCTCTGTCAATCAGGCAATTGTTACACATCTATGTCAATTCAGGGTGTTTGGTAAAGGGTTCACATGCCTGTAACGTGATGCTCCAAAAATCAGTTTCATTTGTTACAATGCTGATCTGTCTGGCAGATGGACAGATTTTGTAAATCATCCAGATGTGGTGAAACACAAAACTGGGTATATTTGTGACAGGACTTTTCAGACAAATACTGAGATGTATTTAAATGTAGTTTCACAGCTTTAGGCTGTCTGGGATAAATTGTAAGGCTCTATATGTTTCTTGTGCTACCCTTCTTGTGACATCTGATAGTGCTCTGGACTCCAATAAACTACTGCTGAGGAGGCCTTGCTAACATAACTGTGGAACTGAAACAAGCAGAGGTGCAGACAGAGATCTCCACAACAAATAACTCTTCTGAACAGTGGGATGTTAGAGAGCATAACTTAAAGGAAACCTGGAAAAATAACCCATTAGTTTTTCTCAGGAGGTATTTCCTGGTCCTTCTTCTTGTTTCCTAGGTCTGGGGGCATGTATGCCGTTGCTCAACTGCTGCTATTGATACCATGTGGGAGTGGGAGTTGTGAGCTATCCATCCTTTCCTTCAGTGGCACTAATTGGATCTGCCTCCTCGGTGACCTACCTTGCTGGATAGAGGTTTCATTGTCCCTTAAACATTGCATAAACTGCCCCATCACAACCATCTTGTAGTGTGTCTGTTGTGCCAAGCTATGATGGGGAATATCAGCACAGGCAGTCCCAGAAATGCCTTTGGACTAAGGTTTGCTCTGGATGGTCATCAGTGCAAACTGTGCACATTTCTGGGTGCATGATACCAGCTAAAATGGGGTGTGAAATTCTTTTCTGTAGATAGGCTTCATAGGGAAGATTGTGCAATACCGGGATATCTCATCAGGCTGTAAACAACAGGTATTCAAATAGCAACATGGACCAAGGGCTGGTTAACTTTCCACCTATGTGTTCAGCAGCTGGATTAGTTAAGCTGGCTGAGCTGCAGTCCTAGCTATTGCAGTTGCACAGTTCTCAGCACCTTGGTTGCACCCATGTGAACAGCTGTCTTAGCACTAAGAGCAAGGGTAGGACAGCACCCTTGTTTAAACATCCCCACTGCAGAGCCCTGTGACAATTGCTGTTTGTGACCAGTGTGTGAGAATGTGAGGACTCCACCTTGCTATTTTTCCCCATGTAGAAGGAGCAAAGAGTTATTTTTCAGCTGGTAGTCCTGTGATTGAAGGCCGGCATCCAGCTATCAAGCTGTGCTCTTCCTATCACCTACCCTGTTGGTAAACAAAGCTGTGCCTGTCTAACAATACCCCAGTGTTTTATAACTGTGTTGCTTCAGTCATCTCTCTGGATATATCCAGACAATTTAAGCTATAAATGATGGGTTTCAGAATGGAGAGTGAGTGCAAAAGCAAATGAACTGGTTAGCTTTTGATGGTGGTTGAGAAGTTTCTGAGTGGCTCTGTAGAGCTGGAATACCTCTGCTGACAGATGACTAACCTCAGAAAGTTTGGGAGTGCCTCTGGGATGAGGTTTATGCCATCCCTGATGTCTGCCATCAGATATTACCATTCCCCCACCAGTCAGCTCAGACAGATGAGGCATGGTTGGGTTCACACAACCTCACATTTCAGCTGTGTGAATTGTTTGTTCCTCTGCATTGGACTATATTATATGCCATGCCTATTACTGCATCAATGGAAAACGCAAGAAATCCCTCGTGAAGTAGAGTTTCCACCTCCTGTCTTCCCAGCAAACGTTTTTTCATAACTCAGTGCTCTCCTTTGCAGGGATTTAAATTCAAGTGTTCTGCTTGAAGTTTTGCAAGGGTTTGGCAAACACAAAAGCCAAGATGTGCTGGCTGTTTTCAAACAGCACTTGGAATGAGCTGGCATCAAACCCAAACTCCCTCCTCTTCAGTGCAATTTCTGGCCCTCTATCTGTGAGCTCCCAGTCTCCCTTCTATGTATTTATAAAAGAACCCTTATGAGAGGATGGCCAGAGCAAGCATTTGCCTTTTAGCAGAGCACTGCAGTGTTTCTGCCCCAGAAACAAGGGCTCTTGGAGACTGGAAGCAGTTGCTGTGTTTGTGTTGACTGGCCAGGGCTTTCAGCTGCTGGGGGTTTCCAAAGCAAACGAAATGTTATTCATCAAAGCGGGCTCCCTCCCCTACTTTCAGTTGTTGAAAATACTACAAAGAAATATGGAAAGAAACATGTAATCCTTCATCATCACAGTGAGGATTTACTAGTTTATTTAGATTCCCTGTCTGTTCCAAATGTTCTGCCAGAGAAAGCCCATTCAGGCTCCAGGAGTGCTTGACACACACACACAAAGTAATCTAGATGTATATAAGAGATAAATGCAGCAGAAGACTCTGCCTCTCCTCACATTGTACCAGTGCAGGAATTAACTGAAAGTCCCACTTAGACAATAAAATATCTCAGGATGTTTTTCGTAGGAAAATAAGGAAAGAGGGACATCATTCCAGGCAGAAATAGATTTTGATGGTGGCTTCTCTTTTCCTGCTTGAAAAACGCAGCCCATGGAACTTAGTTGCCTTCGTAGCCAGTGAAAAGAGAGAGTTGAGTTGTGTTCAGTGATTCCTCCCGTTTGATTCCACACTCTTGAAGGGTGTCTCTCCCTGCAGACATTACAGGGGAAACCAAAAGAGAGGAGACCAGACACAAGTCTTACTTTCAGCTGCTTAAGAGAAGGCAGCTGAATCCCATCCCAAGTGACACTGTCCATCAGGAACACAACTCCTTTGCATTGAAACTAGCCAGCAGCCTTTGTAGCTGGTGTTTCTCATCCCATTCCTATTGCTGGACCTACAAATGGGAAGCAAGTCAAAAACAGGAGACTGTGAAAATGGCAATCATATGCAGCTGAGATAGACTCATCCTAGGATGAATTAATAGAGGAAGAACAGATGTTTTACATTTGGACCATCATGCAATGCAGTGAATTTGAAGATGCCCTGTGAGCTGCTCTTCTAGTCATGCCTTGGGTGCAGCAGCTTTGAAGCTGGCTTTTTTTCTTGCCTACCTAAGAGTCAAAGGGACGAGTGGACATCAAGAGCTTGATGTCCCTCCTGGAGGCAGTATTACAATACTTTGGAAGGAGGCAGAATACCAGAGGCAGTTTTCAGCCAATAACCCCCTCAAAAAATCAATTCTATTAAAGTTATGGGGTCTTAAATGCTTCTAGAAACAGTTGAGAATTTACCCTTTAGGGTTTTGTCTGAAAGAAGCCCATATAATGAGATATTCAAGATAACTCAGTTCTTGAAAAAGCAAACCCAAGCAGTCTGTGTTTTGTGGGTGCTGTCCCTATTTCACATGTTGACATAAAGAACAAAGGGCAGGCTTGCATCAAAATCCGGGGTTTCTGAAGGGCTGCTAAGCTGAATCAAACCTAGAGTTTTCCAAAAGTGACACCCCTTGGCCCGAACTCATTTCATACCAGAAATTCAATGCAGTGGTCTGGACAGGTCTGTCAAAACAGCTCATAAAAGTAATTGTGGATCATTAGTGTCATTAAAATCAGCAATTTTGAGTCTTTTCTGAGTGTAGAAGTGAAAGACAGGATTTTACTAAAAAGGTATGAAAATAGTATAGAACTTCCAAAAAAAGCATTCTGCTTTTTTAGAGCTGGGGAGTGTTTCAAGGAACCCCTTGCTTTAATCAGCTTTTGTGTGAAGCTCACTTGTTTTCATGTTGTTTCTCCTGTCCCTTCAGCTCATGTGCTCCTCAGTGCAGAAAGCCCTGTTTGAGGAGGAGGACAGAGTGAAGAAGCTGCAGCAGAAAGTGGCAACGCTGGAGAAGAGGAACAAGCAGCTGCGGGATCGGGTGAAGAAAGTCAAGAGGTCTCTCCGGCAAGCCAGGAAAAACACCAGGCACATGGAGCAGATGAACCGAAAGCTCAGTGAGAAACTTTCCTCTGCTGGTGGTCAAATCCCCTATATTAACTCTTTGAAGCAGGAGAACTCTCATGCTACCTACCTTAAAGTATAATGCAAGAGTAAGTGCTCAGGCCAACGGTAATGGTGAATTTTGCCTGCATTAGGTCAGGATCTGCTCCTCACACCTTGTCTACACCACTTCAAACCTTGCATGGGAAACAGATCTGAACTTGCTTTAGACACAGAGCTAGATTAAACAAGAATACAAACTGGATTTGGCTGTGTGTTGATGGCACAGCCCAAACCCCGCGTCCTCACTGTCCTCAGTGGACCAGACAGTAATGTGTGCTTCTCCAACCTCACCTCCTTCCACCTCTGTCACCAGAGTCAGGTTATCTCTGATGAAGGTGGCATGGGCCCCATGGGCCGTTGCAGGCACTCCATTTGCAGGAGCTCTTCTTGCCAACTCCTCACATGGGCTGGGTAAGCAAGGCCAGGGGATATATGGATATAGATGCTACGGGAAGAATGCAGACATGAATGCTCTTTGCTCCATCATCATGCCCAAGGTCTCAACCTCGCTTAAGCTTGACTAAATTCTACACCCAGTGTTTCAGCAAAGGCCATGTCTGGGATACAGTCAATTTGGGCCTCTCTCCAAAATGAAGTATAGATGTGCCCAAATTGTCTTAAGATGCTTATAGATGTTCCTAGGTATTCTAAATAGAAATATCTAGTATTTTTTATTTTACCAGGAAGTGCCTCAAGGCTCTCAGTAACTCCCTTAGGTGCTTGGAAACACATAATTTTGAGATTGTGTCTAGAACCTAATCCAGCTCCAACAGTCAGGAGTGGATTTAGCCTGACTATTTGTGCATATGGGATCAGACCCAGGAGGCAGTTACAGATCCCATTTTCAAGCAGGTTTCATTCACAGTGTGGTCAAGGCATCAAGTTTTGTAATCACTGTTTGAGGTATATTAGAGGTTGCTGGGCAGCCTCACTTAGTTACACTTAGATACTGTAGAAACCACATCAATATTGACAGGGCATTAAAAATTAAGGTAGTTTATATATGTATATATTTTTAAAACCTATAGAAAATATTTTTATTACACATCTGATATAGTCTAAGCTCTTAAGATATGAAGCAAATCCCATTTCTTGGTTATCTCATTAAAACAGAAGTTCATCACATCCTTTATTCAACATTTACAAATTGACTTGTGCTCAAGTAGCGTAGGTTAAGGAATCAGTATCCATGGCTAACATTTTCATTGGTGTTAATGTACCAGAGCATGTCTTGGGTCTTGTTATTCAACCTTCATTTGTAACAGGGCCCCATAAGGAGAGAAAGATAGAAGAGTTTTTGTGGTTTTCTTCCTTTCTCAAAGTAGTTTTTCTTACTCCAAGCATGAGACACAAATGCAGATATGCTTCAGGGGCTGCTTGCTCAGCCCTTGGCAACACTGACGAAACACCAGAGCTAAACCTGATTCATACAAGGTGGACTGATGCAGATTTTCAACATACAGACGAGGTCCTCAGCAATAACAGTGCGCAAACCAGCACTCTGCTCCCAACTCTCCACACTTCCCAGGTCACTGCATGGTCTATCTGCTATGTCTCAGCACTCAAGATTAGAGAATATCCGGGCCACAGTCCTGCTAGACCATGCTTTAACTCTCCCTGCACTAGGAAAAGCCCGTATCAGCTTTCAGCCATGATCTTCAGTCCAAGCTGAACTTAGAAGTTAAGCCTTGTGTTGGCTTCTAGGGTGCTGCTGAGTTTAATTACCTTCCAGTTTCACTCCTTTTGGAAACAGAGCTCTCTCCACACCCTCCCTTGAAATAATATTGGCATTTCTTAAGATTCTGACTCCTCCAGAAGCTCCCCTGGTTTCAAAGGCTTTGCCTACCAAATCAGCACAATTTGGGTTGGTTTGTGCTGTAGTCAGCAGTGCTGTTTCCTGACAATTACTACAGACCTAAGGCTTCCCTAGAAGCCATCAAGAGATTTTAACTCAAAAATCCAAATCCATAGGAAAGTAACCGCTTTTTTGTTTGGTTGGTTCTGATTTCCAAACTGCTGTTTAAATAAATGAACTCTTTTTTCCCTGATATTGGTATTAAAAGCTTGTGTTTGAATTCTTTTTTGTTAATAAAAATATTCTCCTCTGGTATTTATTCATGTTTTATAAATGCTTGTATAAAGCTGAGGAAGTATAGTTAATACAGCCTTACCTCTGCTATTCTTACAGATTTTCCGCACACAGTGTTGAAAATACTTTACTTCTGGCTGATTCTTCTGTCTCTTGATGAAAAGATTGGGATTTTCTCCCTATTTCCCCCTTTCTTTAGCTTAAAAAAAGTAAACCAGCTTGTTCTTGTCACTTCTGTGAGAGTTTTGTTATTTGCAAAGGAAACAAAACAACCCAAAAGCAAAATTCAAACTCAACCCAAAATGTCGCCTTTGGGTACAAAACCCAAAAAATAGTTTCCTTGTGAGGTTTTTTTCCCTTTCATTCCTTGGGTTTGGATCATTCCCAGAGATAAGGACTAGCAGTCAGACCGGATCACCAGTTAACCCTCCCACAAGGAACAGGGGATGATGCCAAGCCCAAATAAAAATGCTATTGTGAGAGAGCACTTCTATCCTTAGGACAACACTGAGATGATCAATGTGATCAAGCGAATGTCAATTTATTAGACAAAGTGTTCACCTTATATAGAGATTATTAGTACAGTTGCATAGATTTGGCAGTTGCTGATTGGATACCCTAAACTTTCACAAAGCTGTGATTGGATAACACTGTCCTGGGAACTCAGTCTTTAAAATAGCTGAGTCATGGTGAATCATTGCTTCTCAGCTCCCTTTCTCTCGCTGATTTCTGCATCCTTACAGCTGGTGTTTCTGCACTCCCTCATCCATGGCCTTCAGTTTATCTCGACTATGTGACTGTTCTCATGCAAGCTGCCTATCACCAAGGCCTCTGAATTGCTCACTAGATGTCCATTGTCACACAGCCAGTCCACACTATTGAAGTGTCACCACTCACTGCCTCTCCCTCGTGGGAGTATTCACAGAGTGACCAGGGAGGCTGTATGGACAGGAAACAAGAATGGGAACTGGAATTTGGTTGCATCCATTCGGGTTGGTATATGCCACATAGGGCTTGACACGTACTCTAATGTTTAGACTCACTCTACATCAGCTTCAGGAACCAGACAATCTGTAATCCCACTAAAAGGGCAAAATTTCATGCCATTTGCCAAATCAGTGTGAAAGGCATGATAGAATATGTTCCTTTCAAAGAGCTACATGGGAGAGACTGGGATGCAGAAATGCAGAGGAGGTTGGCATATCTGGATGGGTTGGCAAAGGATGGCATAGAAATAAAAAAATCATGGAAAAAAGGACAACCAACAACAACAGAAATCAGAAGTGTATAGATGAAGAAAGCAACTGTTTAGAAGCAGCACCAAATGTGTCAGCCTCCCATGAAAAGTTAAAGGTGCTTTACAAATCAATAACATCTGCTTCTGCAAACACTCCAGGAGCTTGAAGGCTGCCAGAATGTCTGCAGGGCCAGTGCTAAGGGTTCACAGAGCAGATAAAGTCAGAACCAGAGGCAAGGAAAGGGGTTTTGGCAGTTGTGTTCACTGTGGAGGAATTCAGGGGTGCTCTGATGGCCAAATCAGTTTTTCCTCATGAATCCAGACAAGAAGAGAAAGAGCTAAATGAATAGTGATAAATTGCAAGGACAGAGAGCAGAAAGATATGAACAGTAACAAAGAGTAGATTTACCTGTGTGATGCTGGGTGAGTGACTGACAACAAAAACAAGTGAGATGCAACACAGATAATGCAAAAAGATATTAAAGAGAGAAAAGAAAAACAGCCCTATCTTTTCACACAAAAGGAGACGCTCTGAGCTGGCACCAGCCAGCTATAATCATTGTATACAATTAGTGGTAAATTAGTCAATAAATTGAATCAATCTAGTATCATGATGACAAAGAGGTTCCATCACATTCTATGAAAACATTGCCTTAACACTTAGCTACAATCAAAAATGGAGCTGAAGTGGTAGAAATTGCTCGTAAATGCCTAGAGGCCATAATTACACTGCTAAGTATGAGGGTTGTCCACTTCTGGGATGCAGGGTGCCGTTATTCTGTGTCTCAAAAACAGGTGCCTAATAGGAAAGGTATAGTGAGAGGCAACAAGGAAAATCCAAAAAACAAAGTAGCTTCATATGAGAAGCATCTGTATTTTCCAGGACTTTGGGCTGGAGGAGAAAGAGGAGAATGACAGAGGTGGAACAGAAGAGGGGAAATTTGGGGACTGTCCTCTTTTCACCACGTGCCTCTGTTGTGTTACTTCAGTCACTGGTTAAACTTTGGCAAGGTTTGTGTGTCTCACCAGAGCTGAAGCAGATACTTCAGATGCTCATCTGCACCCAAAAAAGCCTTAAACTACACAATAGGATTTGATGGGTTTTTTGAAAGTCGATGCTTATAGAGGAAAGTACTGTATAATATATATATAAATAATATAATATAAAATCAGTATTTGCTTATAGAGCAAATAAACTGTATAATTTTCTTTTAAATACCAAGCACTCTTCTGATTTAACAACCCTACCTGGGTAGCTCAGGAAGAACCGTATAGTAAAGCAGGATTTATGGAGAACAAACTGTGTTAGCAGCTTTCTCTGCTCTTTAACACCAAAACCATTGAGAAAAGAATGACTTCCATATGCTTGAACAATAATTTAAGGAAATAGCCGAGTTACTGTGTTTGGGTTTGAGCGG
This sequence comes from Loriculus beryllinus, assembly GCA_039877255.1. Lineage (NCBI taxonomy): Eukaryota > Metazoa > Chordata > Aves > Psittaciformes > Psittacidae > Loriculus > Loriculus beryllinus. Next base: position 12,721 of record JBCJKH010019626.1, read on the forward strand.
GAGGGGGTTTTGGACCAGAGGAGCACACTGGTGTTCAAAGCTGTATCAATAAAGCCCTTTTCTAATATTCAAAACTTCTCACCAAGCTAGGTAATCTCTCATTAATGATGCAAAGGAATCCAAATTAATTGTGGAGAGCAGATAAAACTGACAAGGTATGTCATTCTTCCTTATAATAAATCCAAGTAATTGCAAGGAAAATTAATTTTCCTTCACATTTAACCCCAATTATTTTCATTTAATCATAGAAATGTTGCTATTTCCCTCCAAACCAGTCTGCTTTGTGTGTGAAACATCATTTCCAACATGCACTTGCTTCCAGGCATGTTACTAATCCCCTAAAACAAACACAGAGAGTAGGACAGCATGTCCCAGCATATGTGGCACTGCTAGGAGGGCTCATTGTCTCTGGCTGTATGGGCAGGAAAACAGGCCAAGTCATCCCAACAGGGACTTCCCAAGTGGCACTGGAACTAATGCCTGGGGAAGCAGGCACTACACAGAGATAGAGGGGGCAGGAATGATGCTGTCTTTCTGAGGAATCATCTTTTGGTAGGTCAAGATTCGGTGTAGGTGATACCAAGTTGGGTGGGAGCGTGGGGCTGCAGGGGATGTTCTACAGGACTCAGCGCAGTTTATGGGACTTCTAAAATTTCACCCAAGCCT
>JBCJKH010019627.1:0-20386 GCA_039877255.1 Loriculus beryllinus
TATGGCAGGGGGGTTGGAACTGGATGATCTTAAGGTCCTTTCCAACCCTAACTATTCTATGATTCTATGATTCTAAGATAGGATGCATGAGGAGTGCTGACTTTTGCAGGGGGTTCTGTTCATTTGCTAGGATGAACAGCATCAGAAGCATCAGACCAGTCGGTCTGGTCTGAGTTTGCAGAATGGTGCTTGCAGTCATGAAGACTCTAAACATATTGTATGGATGATGATTTTAATTTGAGGGCAAGTCTTACAAGGCAGTTGGGAGGTAAAGCTGACATTTTGTCTTCTGTCTCCATGACTCGCTAGCATCTTTCTGGTTAAGTCTGTTTTGTTGGTTGTGCTGGTGAAGAAATGTGGCTATAAACCCACAGCACCAAATTCAATCTGTTTAAATTGAATTTTTGGGATGGGTTTTACCTGAGCAACCAGCTATCTGCTTTCTTTTGATATCCCAATTCTGGAAGGTAACAGCTCAATTTCATATTAGGTGTCTCCAAGGAACCCCTGCCTAAGCTCCCACATATGTTCTCTGGTATCCATGGTCTGCATGAATTTTATACATCTCCTTCTCTGGGACTTTATAAGTCAGCCGTAAAAGTTTGTGATCGGGTGGAACATAGTGATGTCCATAATCTCAGTCTGGAAAAATAGTTTATATAAAGTGTCATTAAAATGGATTTGGCTATTTTTTATTTTTATTTTTCAGCAGCAAGCAAAAATGGAAAGGGGGAAGGAATAAAAGCATTCAGTGCTGGATACGTTTTTGCTTCTATGATCAGTAAAAGAAAAGGGAAAGCTCTGATTTCTTTAAAGCTGCATGACTCTAAGAGAGAAGAACGGGCTTAGCCCCTTTGGAAAGAGCTGAAGTGCTCATGTATTCATATTATTAATGGCTTTTGGTAATGATTTTACTGCATAAATTGTTATGAGACTGTTACAATGCAAATGGGATACCAGTGAGATTTTCTATCTGAAGACCCCAACCACAGATCACTGATATCACTGGAAATTTTCATATTTAATAGATTTTGGATCACTCTCCATGCGTGTAACAATGCAGACTGCTTATTACTTAGTGGTATTCATTTTGTACTGGGACTACAGAGGAGATACTGATGTTGAAAAAGCCTTTTTTCCCCCCTGTAACACTGTCTCCTCAAGAATTGCTGCCGAACGTCCTTGAAGACATAATAGCTTCATAAACCCAGGTATGATTTTTCACAGGTAGTTCACGGGGCTGTCAGTTCCTGTGCTTTTTAATTCATAGTTTGAAGAGTCTGCCTAAAAGCCCATGCACCGGGATGCATGTGATGACAGGAACCCCCCATAAAAGTCTCCAGACATTTCAACTGAGGACAAAGGCTTGCAGGTATGACCTGGGGACATGCTGAAGACTGGGGAAAAAAGAGGAATAAAAAACACCAGGCAAATAAAAAGAATATATTGCATATATTCTAGGGTTTTTTGCTAGGAAAAGGAGTACCTATGAGTAAGCTATACTCCAAATAATAAAGAGTTAAGGGCAGCCAAATGCTTAGACTATAGCTTAACTGTGTGTGCACAAGCATTTTAAGCCAGACTTACAACAACCTTGCCTTTTTGCAAGGGGCAGTTGGGAATTTCCATAGAGCCACTTGCACTGTGTACCTAATAGTCTAGCTCTCATAGTCACTGGATTGGTTGAAGGCATTAACACTGAATTTTCTCTTGAGACACATCTGAGGCAGCTTTTTAAAGTCTCCAGAGCCTGACCTGCTGCAAAAACCTAGAGCAGCTCACCCATTCCATGATCATTCCCTGTAAAATCCTGGTGGTTTAGCAACAGCTTTGTGAAAGCAAAGAAAGGAAGCAAACGGCTCTGCGGGTCACAAACTTTTTCAAGTAGAGACAATAAACTTGCCCAAATGAAAGGTCTAGTTTGTATATGCTCACACTTGAGAACATGTGACATGTTTGCAGAGGCAGTGCTGGCATCCGCTTGGCTACTTGTGCATGATCACAAGCAAATCTCAGCACAGGGCAGGCACGCATGGCGGTAGCACTCCCATGCTTGTGCATGAATAGGGAGGGCTGGAAGGAGTTAAAGGCAATAACGTGCTTAGGAACGGCTTGTTTGCACCACATGGGCTGGTATTTTTTAGTCAGCCTTGTGACCTGCAGGCACACACCTGGTCCCAGGTCAAGTTACAGCCAGGATCCCTGGCCCCAGGGTCAGGACCTGGCTGATGATAAGAGAGGGAGGCCCTTTTTTGGCAAAAGCCATCACTTAAAGCAGCAAGAGAATATTAAGGAATATTAGATGTCACTCCACCTTCCTTTAGGCTTCGTTTCCCTTCCTTTAATTATCACAAAAGGTAAATACTAAATATTCCAGGGAGTCACGGTCAGGGGAAGCTTCACGAGAGGCACATTTGTTATGGCCTTGCTGTGAACACGCTGGGAAAGAAACAGGAAAGTTGGTGGGCTGCCGTTATTAAACTTCACTTAGCTACTGTTAATTATGAGCCTAGACTGAGACTGAACAGCTCTAGATTGAACATTTCAGCTCTCCCCTACTGCAGCAGCATTTAAAAACTGTAAGAAAATGTCAGTGAGGAGAGACCATCTGTTTTCTGAGTGGAAGCCCACAGAAAGAAGAAAGGAAAACAAAAAAGAAGAAACAATGCATGTATAAACCTTCAGCGGATGCCTATCTTTTGGATAGCTGACTTGTAGGGAGTTGGAGTGAATTTAGGCATCATTTATGCCAATAATAAATGATGGCTATGTACTCTCTGTTTTTTTTTAGCAATATTGCTTTACTTATTTCACAGGCAGGTAAACCAGAGCACACACAAAAATTAAATACTCTTATTGATAATGATCAAATAACCAGATATTGAATCCTGATGCTCTTATGTTCTAAACACTAAACAAACCTGCCAGAGATGTCCCAGAGTGCTTAATAAATTGTGCTTGGGGGGTTATTTTCCTATGACTGAAATGCAGCTGGACTGAAAGGCTGCACAGACTTAGCTCTGTAAAATGGGGCGTTGCCAAAGGAGCTCATAGGGGAAATTTTCAGTACAGTTGGCAAGGTGTGATTACAGGCTCTGGGTTAGTGCCAAGATCTAATGTAGACCTAACACCCTCCTTCCTGGAAAAAGTGTGGGCTCTTTAATAGCCTTTAGTTTTATGTTCCACCTGCAAGTAAATGAGTGGCACCAGTAGGAGATGGAGGCAGCTACAGCGCAGTGAGCACCATTAAATCTTCCTCAGAGCCAAAGCATTTCATACTGATCAGTATTAGCCATTGACCTGATTTGTCAGCCTATCAAACGGGAACCACATTCCTGGAATTTCCCTGCTTCTCTTTTCATTCCCCAAAAATAGCTCATGGCAAGGATTAGTCTGTAACACATTGGAGCTCAAGTACCCTGGTGCAAATGGAGAAATCAACACTAGGCATTGGACTTTGTCTCTATAATCAATTTGTGTGGGGTTTTATTTTTTCCCTCTTTTTATTTTTAGTCATTGGTCTTGTCATGAATAGCTGGGTTCAGAAAGTTCACCTTCTTAGAAGGCATGAGGTGTGATATCATCTAGTAAAAACTGTCCACTTTGGAAAGACAATGTGACTTTAAATCTCTCTTGGCCCTTCGCAATAAATGTTATAGTTTAAGCAAGCAATGTCTTTCCATTAAAACTATAAACTTCACTAGAATAATTAAGACTGATTTAAAGTAAAATTAAGTTTGACATGTGGCAGGTGAAGCGGTGCTATTAATTTCAACTGCATATTTAGCAACAATAGATGAGAGAAAATGGGGGTATGGGTAAAAAGGGCAGAGCTGTAAGTCCTTTCAGTCTCTTGGTCAAGAAGACGGTGGAGAATGAAGAATATTTCAACTCTTTGTGGTCTATATACTGTCATTTGCCTTGTAAGCATGAGACAAGGGCTTGCATCTATTCTCCTCAATAGCAATACAAAGTGGCTATTGTCTGAAATGTACCAGATCTAAGGTAAAAGGAGGAAAAGGGGAAATGAGGATTTAGAAAGAAGTCCCTTCTTGCCCCTTCAGTCTTTTCATTTTACTCTTTATTTATAATTACTGTATATTTTTCTTATTAATTCTGTAATTTCTAAGCTGCCCATCTTTGGAGTTCCCGTAGAAGGTACTTATCTGGTCCTTACCATTATGTGAGGGGAGTCATTTTTCTGCCTCTGCTTTTGGATGCAGATGAACATGACAGAACCTCTTCAAAGCTGCCTATAGTAGTGAAATTGCACCCTAAGGACTAATCTAGGATCCACTTTTAGGCTGATTTCTGATTCATATCAAGTTCCAGCTGAAGCCTAAACCTGAGTTAGACTGGCCTGATCAAGTACCCGTATCTAGCAGAGACCAGTTTGGGTGTGAGCCTACATTGCATCCTCCGCTGAGATTATCAAAAAGGTCTCGTTATTATAGTCATCAACCATCTCATTTCCTGCCAGGAATACTGGAGTGAACTCTCTCCAGAGTCGATCAGTGCCCTTGATCCTGAGAAATTACTGTTGAGAAATAGAAATAATTATGTACTCCTCCTCCAACCCAGATGTGGTATCCATATCTTGACAGCTTTTCCTGTCCAACGTCAGCCAAGGGAGCGAAACACTAGTACCCAGGGAAGGATTTCCTTTTTTGAAATCAATAAATTCTAATTGCCAATCATGCAAATAAATATGCCTTGCTGGAGCAATGTTATAGTCCACCAGGACTGAACCGCATTAACTCATTGAGGAAACTTCATCCTCTGATTGCAGATTGAAGTGAATGAAAATGTCTTTTAGGGGACCCTGCCACCTTGGTTCTGATGATTGAATTCTAATTACATACATATTACTTTTACCCTGCTTATTAATCACAAACATCTCAACCTTTCCACTGGAAAGTGAACTAAAAATCCAATTTGAATAAAGAATTGCAAATGCCCTGTGTAAAAGACTGCACACAAAACAAACCAGATGTTTCAAGCTGCATAGAGAGAGCTTTACAGAGCAGCTGGGAGGATTTTTTTTCCATCAGCCATTGGTAAAAGATATACATTGCCAGCACACAAACTGCTTCCATTTTTAATACACATATAATTGGTTTACTCCTGTAACCAATGCAATATTAAGTAAAAAGGGGGGCAGTGAAGGAAAACAATGATATTGGTCAAAGTTTATAAAGGTCATGGGGTTTGTGGATGGGGAGGAGAGTGGAGGAGGATAGAGGTTATTTTTCCCCATAAAGCTTTCTTATTTACTGCAAGGTTGTGAAATTTGGAAAAAAATACTAATAAAATTTATTGCCAGGGGTTGTAAGAAGATCATACCTTGGTTCTATTTTCAGCTCCAAACAGATTATAGGACAATGGAGCATAAATGGAAATTAAAACAGATTTAGAACAGACGTTAGGAAGCACTTTTTCACATCGAGGATAATAAATGTGTGGAATGGCCTATCAGGCAAGGTTGTAAAGGCAAAGACACTGGGATCATTCACGCAACAACTTGGGAAATAGCACACTAAAATGGAATGAGTCTGTATGGTGAGGCAGCCTCTGTTTAGATTCCTGGGATGCTTCAAATCTGTATGTTTGTTTCTTTTCCTTTCCTTTTCAAATGATAATTTCAGCTATGATTTGTTGTTGTGGTAGGCAGGTTTGCCAATTATCTTTCCTGGGAGGCTCTCTAATTCCATTTCACCTGCCTTGATCTCACTGTGACAATGGATAGATCTACCACCAGCTCATATGGCTGGAAGAGGAAATACTAGCCTTTTCCCACCAGATCTATCCTCCATGAAGTTGGCTCTTATAGCCATCCTCGTAGGATAGCACATCCTTACACATGCTGTGTATTCGTAGATTAATTTTGAGGATACTCCAGGAATATCTTCATATAATGGAGAGCTTCTGGGAAAGATTCATAACCCTTGAGCACTTACACTGTTTCCCGCACTGCCTTTCTAACATTTGTGAGTCTACACTATACTCAACCATACCTAAACCACATCATTTTAGTCTAATAGGACTGAGTGGCTTGCACAAGTGCTTGTTTCAAAGAGTATTCCCACTTTGCCTCATTATTCATACTCTCTGCGTGAGTCTCAGAGTAGAATTGTGGAGGTGGTAGGAAGGGGAAGAGGGATATTGCAAGCCAGAGACCAACCACTTAGTATGCACCTTCTACCTCTTCACTCCTTGAGCCATGTGCATCTGTACCTGGCACACTTTCCAACAACACACGAGACAGTAACCAACACCAAACTTCACAGGGTCCACCTACCTAACTGCACACCAAGCAAATCCTACTGCACCCAAAGACACTAAAATTCTGTTCCACCAAGGTGTCCTTGAATGTTCCCAAAGGCTGATACTCTGTCTATGCCTTTCTTAAAGAAGCCCAAGATTTGGTAAAGGATTGACTGAGTTCAGAAACTTTGAGGGACACATCTAAAACCATGATAGTGAAGCCTTTTGGGGGTTGTGTGTGTGCAGAGAGGTGAACTCTGGAGCTTTAAATGTGACCTATACCTCCCCGAATATACTTAAATTTATATATTGCCATTTTCCAGAAATCAGTGGATACAGCTCCTAGCATATTTGGAAATGTTCTGAATCTGGGCAAGAAATGGAACTCCAGTATGAAATTATAGCTCATAAACACAAATCCTACACAATCATACTGAGCCTTTGTGTAAATTGCCTTTGAAGCTGATTGAAGATGTGGGAAACCAAGGCAAAGGAACACTGAAAACTCCTTAAAGCTCACAAAGTCCAGTCACAACTGAGTCGGTAGGGAGCTGAAGGATCTAGTTTTAAAAGCCTCACATTTAATACTACAACTGGTCATGTAAGTGCAACCTCTGTGTAAATACCAGTGTTAACCAGCATTAAGAGATTTCTTCAGAGATGCACTCAGATAGTGTACCCTCACAGGATAGCATGAAGAAGTTACTAAATACAGTGACTAACCAGAGTCATATTCCGGGACACCCATGTGCTTTACTGTGTGAATGTACTGTAATAGTATATTCTAGCCAAGGATTTCAGTGTGCTTTAAAACATAAATTATCTTGACAAGGCTTCTCTGAAGGACGTAAAACTTATGCAAGAAGAAGTTCAGAGCCAGAGAGACAGGGTTTTGCCCAAGGTCAAAGCACTGGTGAGTCAGTTGTGGAGCAATTACGGTGATCCTACTCCACATCCTATGCACTAAACTTCCTCACCCCAAGTAATGTACAAGAAAACTGCATTACTTCTCTACTACATACAATGCAATGTAATCATATGTGTGTGAGGAGAGAGCATAGCATGAGTCTGAATGATGAAATCACACTTCTGCAGAACTTAAATACCTATTGGCAGCTTCTCATACTCACATAAGTGAGAATGCCACTAGAAATACATATAGATAAAAGCTTTCAGTAACAAAGGCAATCAGAGACCTTTAGGAAAAAAGGAAAACAAGGGTCTGATGACAACTCAGCTGCTCTGGAAGTACGACACCACCAAACTTTAGTCAAAGGCACAGACTGTGATTATAGCGGATTTATGGCAACACTGGAATCAGAAACAATTGTATTGATCACACCAGAACCAGAGAAATTGTATTGTCATATTGATGACAGCTTTAAGAGAAATAAGCTGACTTACCTAACACCTGTATCTTGCTGGGAAAAGCTGTCTCTGATAAATCAAATCTTAGTATACACATCTTTTTCCAGCTTGATCAATACAGTATTATATGCATCAGTAAAAACACAAGGTTTTTAGTCTCAAAATAATAACTTGCTTTACATCCAGGATTGGGATTCTAGAAAGTGGCAAATCACAGTATCCTGTGTCACTATTATATTGCTAGAGGTTACCCGAAGGGTAATCCCAGCAAATGCTTTCCTCATAAATTTCTCATCTGAGGTAACTTAGCAGAACTGTAACCAGCCAACATCTGCATAGTTCCAATAGCCACCCTGCAATGTCCACAGGATTTGTGGGGCTCACTAGCATATGAGAGGTGCCCATGCCAAAATAGTTTTGATCTGAGGTGAAAGAAGCAGCATTCAAACCGCTCGGCTACCGAACAGAGACAGTGCCTGATCAAAATGCACAGTAAGTTGTCAGCTTGTATTGAAGGGACATTTGGCCTGAGCGGGCAAAGCAGACTGCTCAGGGCTGGTTACAAACCTGACTCCTGCATGCCATGGTGGCAACAGTGCAGAACTCCCTTTTTTTAAAGAAATCAGGCCTAAAAAAAATCCCACACATGTTTCTTGTTTTCAACCCCCATCCCTTAAAGCCAGATTTATTTATTTTTTCAATAAAATCGTCCCCCGGGTTTAATAGTAGCTATTCTAGAGTCTGAAGTTAGATTAATCACATCCCACTAGCAGCATTTTAGCTGAATGCAAGGGAGGCCTTTTTGCAGAGCATCTCTTGCTCTGAGCGTAACTCCCCCTGTATCATTAGAGCCGGGGCCGGTGCCCTGTGTTTACGGCAGAGGAATGCCGATGAGGGGCTGGAAGTCCTCATTGTCAGCCTGCCACTGACTCTCTGTGTGACTTTGGAATTAAACACAATTTCCCCATGGCTCGCTGTGTCCCTTTTTGTCAAAGCTGAGCCACACTGACAGAGGGTGATGTGTGGGGGAGGTTTACACTACCACTGCAATTTCATGTGCTATCCGTATCCTGTGGACAAATAAATACGTTCACTTCTAAGGACAGTCAGTCCGTGCCATCTATCATCACTATAGACACATAGAGGGGAAAAAATGGTTGTGAAATATGCCAGAATTGTAGCTGGTTTTGATACTGGTGGATGAGATGCCATTTCTTGGCGCAAAAGAGCTGAATGAAAGGCTTGAAGCTGTAATAATTATTAAGACTAGCAAACAGGGTTTTTCTCTCAAGATCATCTACACATTTACAATGTTATCATTACTAATTCATATTAATCAGAGAGTTCATGAACTCGTAACTGAGAGCCATTTGCAGCATAAATAACTTTAGCTGGCTTCTAAAAATACACATATTAAATGTGAAACAATAGGGTTAAATATAAGCAATATGTTTAAGTAATTAACCTGCTGTTTCCACAGATTAATTTAGTCTATACAGGTGGTAAGACAGTGCCCATCACTGTGGCATGAAAACACCATTCAGAATTTAGGACACCAAAGAAGAAAATGAAGCTCTATAAATCGTGTTTCTTTCTCTGCCTTCTAGGTAGTTATTAAAAAGGAATGAGCGCTGCATAATTACACTCCAATAGCACCATAACTGCTTACATATTATACATATATATACTTACATCATAACTACTTACTATTTACAGTCACTCTCTAGTAACGGATAACCCACATACTTTTTCTTCCAGTGATTTGCCAAGTGGACACAAACCCAATTTGAGTCCTGCTTTTGCAGCTCGGTTCAGTCTCTTTGCCCCATTATTACACTAGTGCTAACAGTGGCCTCAGACTGTCAATATCTTCCCTGCCACGGCTTACACTGGTAGTTGTTATTATATCAGACCATGAAAATTGATGGTGATAACACACTCTCTAGGAAGGCTCTATACATGTCAGTTATTCAAAATATGTCTCGTTAAATAAATATTTACAAGACTTTTGTTATTTAGCTTATAAACTGTTTGGACTGAGGAAGCTTTTGAGCTGTTGAAGAGCGTTCCAAAGAGTTGCTGCAGATTAATCCATGTAAACCACACCAGTGTGCTAAAAATTGCTATGGTGGTTCCTAACTGCCAAGCCTATATCCTCCAAGCCTAAGAAATACAGGACATATTTTCCTTTGTAATAAAATCTCTCAATAAAAGCAATAAAAAAATACTAGTCCAGAACATGTGATTATCCTGGGGGGGTGGAGGGGAATCATACCCATGGGATGACGGGGAAGTTGGCTCATTCTTGCAGCTGGGAGAATGGATAAGGGTTTGGATTATCTAAACCACAGAAACAGGGGGAACCGTTAAAGTAAAAGAGGGAAGAGGAAAGCTGTCCAGTTAATAGTCTAGTAATAACAGCTATTCTGTTAATAGCATAGTAATAATTCAACAATAATCAGTCATCCCCAAAGCAGGTTTAATTTTGTCCTGGTGAAAGCCAAAGGACACAACCAAGAAAACAAAAGTAAGGGGGGAAAACCAGCCAGTTCTGTTTCTTAGCTTAGATGTCCCTGCCTTTCCAAGACCCCCAGATCAGTGCTGTACAAGGATTTTGAAATAGTCAAACTAATGAGGCTACATAAGGCAGTAACCGTGAGACTCTAGGAGGGCAGACTCTTTTTTGCTCCTAGATTTCTTCTTGCAAGCCAAGTTTCCTGGCATAAAACCCAGAGAGCAGGGATGTTTTCCATGCTTGCAGGGTCAGGCTTGTGAGTGTGTGTGTGTCTCTAGCTTTCACACTGTGCCTCAAGCAGAGTCATCCAAGAAGCGGCACCGCTTTATGCCGTGCTGGATGGCTCTGGAATGCTGGCTTTCCACGAGAGGGAGCAACTCACCAGCACAAAAACCCCCTTTTCCCAGACCAACCACCAAATTCACTTGAAGCTCTCAATTTACACAGCTGACAGCAACCTTGATTTTTATCAGTTCTACTAGATTTGAGAATCATATACCCATTACTGATTTTTCATGCCTAAAGTCACACTGGCTGCATGTGTATTTATGCATATCAAGGGAGAGTTAAAATGGACATCACTCATTTAGAGCAGTGATCCCTTCAATAAAAAGGAAACATTCCTATTTCCAGCTTTGCAACAGCTGCTGGGCTAATTATGAGGATGCAAAAATGATGGATTTACCAAAGCAATCAACTGAAGGCTTATTCTGTTGGTTCTGAGTGGAGGGGGCCTCAGTGCTGTTGGGGAATTGAAACTGGGAGGGAGGTAATTCTAGATTTGCCTAAAGTGTGCTACCCATGGAAGGTACTGGCTGCTATTCAAGCTTCCTTTCCCTGCAGCCACCCCTAACAGGAGAGTCAGGAAGCAGAAACAGCTGTCAAAAGGGGTTCAATGTTATTGATAAGCCCTTTGTGTCAACTGAAGCCCCTCCACTGGCAAGTCCAAACAAAACATCTCAAAATCTGCGTATCGGTGGAAAAACATGTTGGGCCGCATATGGAATAAAGCTACAAGGAGTAAGTGCGAGTGTAACAAGTCACAGTTGATTTTTACAAATGACTGTGCAATCCACAGAGGAAATCCCCCAAGGGACATGAAGTTGTAGTGCTGATCCCTTCCCCTCCCCATGCCCCCTCCTTCCCCTGCCAGCAGCCACTGCAGCTCCTCTCCCATTTATATCTCAGCTCTGTCAGACCTGGCTTTTCCCAGATTTCCCACTTTTTTTGTCTGTTCTTTCATTAGTAAAGATGTTTTCTTCTTTTGGACTGTTGCATTTTAAGCATGCACATAAGAACTGCAGGAGAAAGGGACATGGTTTCTTCACCACTGCCCATTCCCCATTTACAGGGCACTGAATGGGCAGCATGAGCACAGCTGGAGCAAGATTTGGTCCCAAGTTGAGATTCTTGTAAAGAGTTTCATTCCTCTTCCTGATTTGATGGGCTCAGGTTTGAAAGTCACAGCTAAGCCCTGTGCTGGATTCCAGAAACCTGGCTTGCATTTGCACCTCCACATTTTATTTTTTAGCAGAGAGATTATTACCTTGTTCCTCCTGTGGCTTTTTCTTGCCTTGCCTCCAAGGTAGAAAAGGGCTGATGTGGCAGAGAGCCAGACAAAAGCTGATGAAATTTCTGATGCCTGTTTCTTTGTTCTAGTGAAAAATGGGCCAGTTAATGGTATCAATGAGTTTGGGACTTTATGGGACATATTCAATGTAGATGGATTTGGTGGAGGCTTCTGCAAACCAAATCTTTCTCCCCAGAATAACTGGACACTGCACTGATTTGGAAAAGGTAACTTTCCTCTTTAAGTAATGTTCATTTCTGTACAATCTCACCGTGACTCAACCTAAGCCCAATGCAAATGTCAAAATACATAAGAAAGTGTATTAGAACATTTGTTTCCTACTGGAAAGAAGAATAGCTGTCTTGTCTCCTAAGAGAAACTAAAGATGTGAAACTCTTGGTCCTATTATTTTGTATATGACATTTTCTCAAACTGTTGCTTTCAGTGAAACAAAGTTGTAACGTTTAAACCAAGAACTAAGTTCTGTGTTAATGTAAAATTTATTTTACATCCTTTGGACTTAATAGCTATCTTTCAGCATTCATGGTTCTGGGCTGGAAAGTCCTAACAGGCATCTGGGGACAATCCCAGCCTGTGCGTGTCTGTGCATTAGGGGTCACAAGGCATGTCCAATACATTAAGACCATGACGGTTACAGCCCAGCTACGTGGGTTTGACTCCAGCTCAAGCTACAACAACAGCAGCTCTTCAAGTCTGGAGTTTAATCACTGGTGTGTCAGCCAGGATGGCAGACGTCACCTTGCCAGCAGTGGAAATCATGTGTCCTTTTATTCTGTTGCTTATTTTTATCCTTCTTTCAACACTGCAGTATATGGCAGCACAATACGTTTGCAGAGCAAATGTTGGTCTGTGGTAAGCAGACTGATGAAATCCAAATACATTTGACACCTTTTATCTTGTGCAGTGTCAAGTCCCAGTGAGATTTGTCATGTGCAAAGTAATTTATGAATCTTCCTTGTTATTTGACGTATCAAGAACCATTCATAAGAGTCATGCTATGCTCTAAGCTTAACTGGATTCTCAGAGCATACGATCGGGATCTAAAATAAGGGCTGGAAATGTCTGGCCTTCACCCTGTGTTGAGATGATACGGCTCAATCATTAAGTGATTCTGATGAAGCAATCCCCCTTCACAAACAGACATACCAAAAGAAGGACCAGAAGACGAGATTGTGCATGTAACTGAAACTCTTCCTGTTACCTGATTCACAGTCATCTGCACCAAAGACTGCTACAAGAAACCATGATACTTAACTACGTTTAGATTCCATGTCATTGAAGTCATCCTAGTGGTTTTAGGGAGTAAAGAGTGGAAGCTGAGGAGAGTATATCTAAAATTTATGTATTGAGTATCAAAGAAATGCACCAATTAATTCAGTCAACTGCTGAAATATTTGCATTAACCGTAGCTCTCACCAGGAGGACATATCCCTCACTCTCAGCAACTCAACAAGTTTCAGGGCAATCTCTATAATCTTCAAGACCTCCGCATTTAGAGACCAGTAAGTGCAGTTTCTCCCTTTCACAGACAGTGCTAGCTTATGACTTGTTCACAGCCACAGAGGTCAATACTAGAGATGAGACTCCAGCTGGTGGACTAATCCTACAGTACTTCAGGAATTTCAGGTCTTAGAAGAGCCTCAGTGAAGCTCCTGTCATAGTTCCTTGATCCAATGTCCAACCTCTCAAATTAAATTTTCTATATTAAAGGCCCCAGGACTTGTATTCGTCATAGGTGTAGCTGATTCTGTGTCTCTTCAAAAGCAGCCACAACATCTCTTCCAACAAGAAGGAACAAAAAGACTTAACTCTGCTTTATCTTATGAAATATGAAGGTCATCTGGGAGAGGCCTGTGTTTACCCTCAGGAAGGTACCACCATCACAAATCTGGCCAGACATCTGTGAGATGCTGAGAGAGGGAAATGCTTTATCTCACTCCACAGTTCCTACCTACTCCAAGCCCATCTCAGGAAAAGGAACAGCCTTAAGAAATGCCTAAAAGAAACTAGTGACATGCTAACGTATTTTCACATGTGCACTTGCCCCATTTTTATTGTGTTTCCAATTATCACTATCAGAGAGACAAGATACTGGACACACGATCTTACTGGTAGACCTCTTCTTAGACTATTAGGAATTTTATAGTAAATGAGTGGTCTTATTTCTGCTGTAAACTAATTTTTTTCCATTTTGGAAGATTCAACCAGAAAAACCAAATGCAAAAGGAGATAATAAGGGATATTTGTGATGCCAAACAAATGACATAAACCTTCCCTCTCTCCTCTCCAGTGAAAAGCAGAACACACTTTAGCTCTACACTGGGCATAAGTGCTATATCAGAGCTTTCTGAGTTTGAAAATAAATGTGCTTAAATCAATAATGATAATAATAACTCAAGTGCAATGTTATTCAGTGATGCTATCTAGCTCTGAAAGAGTAAGGCCACGCATTCCTATGTAAGCAAAAATGAAAGGCTGGTTGTATGGATACAGCTGCAGGTACCTGACACAATATGAACATAATATGAACAAACTCATTCAAAAGTTATATTCAGAAGTTAAGTTTGCGCATTTGTGATGTGTGATGTTTATGTGCATGTGTCTAGTCTGGAAAAGCTGATCCACAATGGTCAGTTTACAAAAGAAAATGCGAAATATGACGTTGAGTACATGGAAATATCCCATTTTTAATGTTTGGGGATGTTTCTATGTAAAGAAGAAAGGAAAAAAAAAAAGGACTAAGAGTGAGCTAACAGTTGACATTACCTACAGGTTGAAATTCTTAAACCGACAAAGGAATGGGTAGTTAATGCAAAGGTCAGAATAATGTTATTTAACGTAATTAATCTCCCCATGTCTTGATAGAGCCAGGGCAGGGGCCCTAAATCAATGTTATGTTTGAGGTGTGATGTAACACAAAGGTACAAAAAGTTAAGGATGGAATGTCAGCCTTAACTTTAAACATCCTTTTATTTGTTGGACTGTATAACATAACACTAACCTTACTTAAACATTGTATTTGGTGTGTTACAGAAAACCGCAGTGTGTAAAAGAAGGTAACCGAGTAGCATTCAATCAGCCACACAAACAAAGACGACTTTCTTGAGTCTTTGAGCGGGCTTTTGGACAAGGCTTTGTTAAATGCCGGTAGCAAGGACTCAAGATTGGTCCACCTGGATTAATTTATTCCCAGTGCCCAGACCCCTCTGCTGCCAGCCCGATTAGATTTTGGATAAGCAACAAACTTCCCTCTGTTTCCCTCAGTTGTGACTTGAAAACCTCACTAATTCCTCAGCCTGTGGAAACTGCTTGTAATGATGTTTAATAAAGTTCCCTTTTAACACAAGCCAGAAAGAAGAAAAGGACAGGTCCCAGCAGCCCTTTTCGCAGTATTATTTGCATACTGGGTTAGGCTACTTAATAGTCTCATTAGCACCATCTGTTGGGAACCCGTTAATAATGCAACCCAAAAGGTAATTCTTTTGAGATGTGAGAAATCACAAGGACAGACCAATAACACGGACAGTGTTCAGGCCAGTGTTCAGGCCAGTGTAGGACTCATAAAGCCCTGGTTTGACTGTAGTGTGGCCTTCCAGCTCCATCACCAGCTGCAACTAAGAAAGCTCAGAGCACTTCACTGGTTCTGCACTCACCAATGACCACGAAGCTGCCACAGGACTTTGATCCATCCAATATATCACAAGCTGAAAACTGCTCGTTTCCTTGCAGGCACTGCCCAGAATTTCATGGCACATTTTTTTGGATGAATATTTCTAGAATGGGAACGTGTTAAAAGAGGCCACCCAAACCTCATGACATGAAGCAGTTTTCCAAACCTCGTGGCTCACCACAGCAGATGTATGGGCCTCTTCCAGAGCTGTTGACTCTCACACACATGGAGCAGGTGTTGGCATGTGGTTTAGCAAACCGGAGGGGTGAAAGAGCTGGGGATTTTTCATCCAGTAAAACCAAAGCACCTCTTACAATAACAGCAAAGTATATAAGCTGGGAGACCTCTGAAAAGGTTGATATTGCCAAATTATTATTGGAGTCCAAATCAAATGTCACTGCTTGGTTTGTTTTTACAGTTGGCCAACCTCAGGATCAAGATTTAAATACCAAAGGCAAAGCTGGTTTCTCAGCCTGATGTAAACTGGACTTTACCCACTGACAGCCAAGGGAGTGGTGAGTGCCCTCAGCAGAACACACACACATCTAAAATCACAGCCTGCTGCTTTGCTAACAGAGACAGTGGAGCTGGGGTGGTTTTGCTCTTCATCCTTCCTCTTTCAGATCTCTTTAGCCCTATACCATATCCAATTCCTTATCCTTCAGTGTTAAGTTACATGGGACAGTCACTGAAAGTATTTCACATTCATTCTTTCAATACATGTGGTTATACTATTAAATGGAAATTAATACAAATTAATATGAACCACATTAATTCCTGCTTTTCATTCCAGATTCTTTCCTTTCTAGCAAGCCCTGTTCTCTCCCCTCAAACCTCCTGGATTCCTATTATTTTTAGATATTGTGCTACTAGGTAAATTTGGAATCCAGACCTACCCCTAGAGTATTGATTTTTCTGGATCAGTTTCATTTTCCACTAAATAATATACCAGCTCCCTTTCTGCTTGCACAACCTGCCTGATATAAGGTGTGTCAAGAGTGGAAGCCTGAACTTCTGCTTCCAGTGCTGGATTTAAATCACACATATTATTGCCTAATAAAAAAATGTTAAGGATTTTTTTTATTCTTTCTTTTACTTTTTTTTTTTTGGCAAAATGTTTAGTGGTTTCTAAATTAATCTGAGCATGATGTTCAGTTCCAGGGCCCATTGTTGACTTCTTTCCCAGCCTCTCTTTTTCTGGAATTCTCCTTTTTAGGCGAGAACAGCTGTGCTCTTATATCTCTGCAATGTGGCCTTGTTACAAAGGTGAATACTTTTGCATTTGTTCCATCACTTTCTGTTTAATTCAAAACTAATTGCTGATACATTTTTGTAGGGCTTCTGGGGCTTAGAAATTATAGGATGAGGTTAGCACAGTAGTTCTGTTTTGTTCATAAAAGAATGTAGAATGGATTTGTTTAAAAAGTTATCTAAATTACTCTCAGAAGGTTCAGTACAGGCTATTTAAGGCCTCCAACCTTTAATAGGATTCATTTGCATTATGGCGAGGACTAAATAGTTCTATCTAGACTGATGTCCCTTTCTTTGTATCCCTGTGCAAAGACAGAAAAGATACTCCATGCCAAACAGCTTTTTCATGCTGAATATATGACAGAGGTAGAAAAGACTGAGACACAGAGGGGTGAAATGGCTGGTGCAGCAAATTAATGGAAAATGTGCTGCTTTCTGGTTTGTGAAGTTGTCTCTGGATTAGCTTGTACTTATATGCCCGGTGGTATCTTTGTCCATGCTTTCTGGGAGGAGGAATCAAGAAGGTTCCACAATCCTTTGCATGTTCTGCAATGGTGTGGCCCTTCTTAGAGCAAGCTCTCTTGGTTGTCCATAGAGTGCAAGCTAATCCAAAGATTCCTAGCTTTATTGTCAAATAACAACGTCGTGTGGCCCACAGTTGTAATTTCTTCGTATACAAAGAAATGTGAAACAAAACAGACTTGCATGAGGACTATATGTATGTGTGAATAAAAGTCCTTTCACTGAGTGCAAAACCTGAAAATACATGGAAAAATTCATTTCAGGTTGAAACAATGGAAAAATGTTATTCAGAACAATCTGAATCATTGATCAAAAGTATTTTGGGAAGGGAAAGCTGAAAGAAAGAGAGATGGAAAAGGACTTCTATAAACTTTTGTCAACTTTTTTCTCTCTTTCTGCCTATACATACAGATGCCTGCCTTTCTCCTATAAGCATGGGAACATGAACAGATACTCAAATATTTAAAATCTAGATATACAAAACTACTTTAACATTTTTAATTCCCTCTTTCCCATTTTTCTTAGCTAAAAGCAATGTATGAAATATGCCCTGAACTTGCTTTTAGCATTAATGTCCCTGGACATTAATTAGACATGCAGCTATTACCCACTGAAAAATCATTGCCTTACTTGATGTACTTTGGCAAATTCCAACTCAACTTCCACAGAAGAGGAATTTTTGTTCTCTTCATGGAATTAAACATATTTTTTTTACATTTAGTGTGGTTTACTGCTTAATAACATATTTATAAGAGTTCCCCTACCTGTCTCTTTCTGGAATTATAAAACACATGTACCCACCTGCAGTCTGCAATACTAGTATTTACAAGCTTATATAGGGATTGCAATATTTTCCCTACAAGTTTGTTCTGTATTTTTCATTTCCAGCTGCTAATAGCTCATAGAAAGTAGAAGATCTAGGGGTAAAGGCGTGACTTAACAACATACTATAAAACTCTGAATGTCCCCACTGTACTTTAATGTAAAGGAAATTCACTTTTCCTTAGGCAGTATCGTTTATTATATCTGCATATGCTCTAGAGCTCTAGTGACTCTGTTTAGGTGACACAGCATAGTTCATGACATTGGTAAATGGTATTGAAGGCAAATGCTGAGTGTTACCTTTCAATGTAATACAGTCCTACTGCAAAAGTTGAATGTGTTTGAACAATTTGGTTTCTTCCCTTTTCTTTTTTCTTGGATTTTGGAATTGCGTCCATTCAAACCAATTATTGGAGATTGAATGAGCAAAGCAAAAGTATTTGAACACAAAGATAGTGGAGAGCGATAAATAGGCTGATCTTTCCTTAGAAATGAAATTTGATACGATGGATTTCCCCATAGGAACTTATAAAATCTCATCCAATACTAAAATGGACAACCCATTAGTATAGGGATCTATCTATTCTGCCAATAAGGGATAGACTAGCAGTTCTACTTCATATTTCCAGCATACTTACATCAATGAACTTCTGAAATTGTCATTCAAATTTCAGAAAGGTGTAAGTAACCCTGAAAAATTTCTCACAATGGCAGTTGCCAAAGGAACCACTTTAGCAAACTGGATTTGTCCTACATAATTTTGCAGTCATTACTTTCCCTGGGATGTTTGTTAGGCAGGAAGCCAGGACAGGCACTTTCATGTCCTAGGTTTAACTGGTAGCTCTAACCACTGCTCTTGTCCTGGTGAGTCCATCCATGACAGACTTCAAAAATCTCCATTTCATTCTGACACAGCATAGAACTTCTTTTTTAATCATGAATGTAACTGCCTGAAAGGAAGATTGTCTCCGTTACTACTCTGGGAAATATTATCCTGAATAAAATGAGCAGAAGTTAGTCCAGTACTGTGAAAGAAAGCCTGCTGGAACTGTGGAATTTTAGGATATAAAATTTTCAGAAGAACCATTGCTAGACATTTAGGCAAAATATTTAAATACTTCAACTTAAGCATGTTCTCCACATTCCTAGAATTAACATGTTCCTTGAACATCAGAGGAATATCATTGAAAGGACTTTCTCATCGACAAAATCCTTTTAATTCCCATTATACATTTAAGTGTTTATGCATGTTTTAAATACATGTGTGTATATATATATAAAGACAAACAGCAGCTGATAAACAGCTACTGTAAGATAGAATGTGCCTGTTTTGTTGCATATAAAAAAAGAAGAAAAAGGCTGTGCTCTCATTTCTACATGTTCCAGGGAGCTTGGGTGACTCCAGGAGAGAAGATATTCCTATTCTCTGGGTATTTTATGTGTGCTAGTTTCACAGGTCCTTCATAATCCATATTAGAGCAAGCCATTATTGCCCTCTTCTTATGCTTTGATATTTTGATGTGTTTCACATGATTTATGGATTTACGGTGCTTTTTTTGGTTTTGTGTCTCAGTTTCTAATTTACTGCGTGGTATTTTTCTGTCCTTTTGGGATGATCGTGTTTCCACATTAATTTCTAGCAAATTTTCCGGTTTCCTCTATCATATTTTCAACCTTTAGCACATGTTAAGGGGTAGGGTGTAATAGACTCTACAGATATTTTTTCTTTGGGTATGTATAGCATAATATTTACCTACGATTTAGTCTATCTGACTGTCCAACAGAATTTTGACCTTCTAAATGAACTCATAGATTTCATATAGGTCATTACAAAATGCTGCCATCAGTGATGTCTCTTTTTTCAGATCCTTGAAATTCTATAGCAGCTGTAGAAATGCTCCTTCCCCTCATCATATTTTTTCCTATATTTTTTCTTCTTTTAGTACTGAACCTTCTTAAAAGTTGGATTGGAGCTGTACTAAGTTTTTCTTTGGATATGCTTTTGTATATTAAAATCAATGTATTGCACCTTTTTCATCCACTTAAAAAGTCCAGTGCTTGCTGATAGCCTCAGGTCTATAAAAATGAAATGTCCTTTCTGATAAGGTTAATTAACAGCTCTGCTTGAGTGGCTTAATTGAGTATAAATTTCCTATTATTCTTATACAGCTCTAAAGGATTCAATTTCTTTTTCGCCTGTTTTCTGGGGGGAGCACTGTCTTACATTTCTCTTTCCTTCTTTCTTTCCTTCTTTCCTCCCTTCTTTCTTTCCTCCTTTCTTTCCTTCTTTCTTTCTTTCCCTCTTTCCCCTTTCCTTTCCTTTCCTTTCCTTTCCTTTCCTTTCCTTTCCTTTCCTTTCCTTTCCTTTCCTTTCCTTTCCTTT
>JBCJKH010019628.1:5956-16019 GCA_039877255.1 Loriculus beryllinus
GGATCTGCTATAC
Source organism: Loriculus beryllinus (assembly GCA_039877255.1). NCBI lineage: Eukaryota > Metazoa > Chordata > Aves > Psittaciformes > Psittacidae > Loriculus > Loriculus beryllinus. The sequence continues at coordinate 5,970 of JBCJKH010019628.1, forward strand.
TATTGGTCTCAAATCCTGCTGGGCTGCAACAAGATGCTCAGCTGATTTTCTTTTAGCAATAGTATTAACATGTAATGCTCTCTAAGGGCTACTGATAACAGAGTCAGCATACTCATCAAGGATGCTGTGCTGCTGCAGTAATTCGTATTTACTGTGTGCTTTGATGTTTTTGGAGAGGTCTGACAAAGAAGCAAAATATTGTGACTACAGCTGATAAAGTGAGACAAAGGAGAAGGATTAGGATCTGGTTTTCTACAGGGTTTTGCGCAGTTCTATTCTAGGTATGCTTTAAGGAAGCCTGCATCACTACAATCTCTGAATGCCTTCCAGTAATGCGTTAAGAGATGCTGCCAACATCTGCTACTCATGAGTCATCCTTCTTTTTCTCTTTTCTCAGAGCTAGAAGGGTATGTGTTTTTGAAAAGAAATATGCAGCTTTATATCCTATCTAGTATATGCCTCGGGCCCTAAAATGCTTAGCAGTCTGCTTAAATAAACACTAAAACTCTTCACATTGTTATGCTACTTTAAAGTGGGTAATAAAGATAGCTATCCTTGTGGTATGCTGGGTGGAAATCCACAGCACAGATAAATAGATAGACTGTGAAAATTCATCATACTCACATGTACCATCAGCATTATGGTCAAACCCAGACGTCTCATAGTGCCTTGGTGTTGTTTGTTAGCTCTGAGCTGGGAGAGCACATTTGGCAGTATGTGGCTTACACAGGGTTGTGTCTGTTCACCAAAGTGATGGTGGGAGATGTCTTGCTTTCTGTGAGTCCAGATATAAAAATATGATACCGGGAACACTGGGGAAGTTTTTTCAGCCTTGTCCTTCACCAGACTTGCTATTGGGGTGGCTGGTATAATGTGTTATACAGTCTAACTCCAACTGTGGGATGGAGCCATTATTTTACTGACTATCTTCTCTTGTACCAACCTGTGAACGAAGTCAGGGCTGACAAAGATCTAGGCCAAGCCCCATCTGAAAATGTTGACAAAAAATGCTTGCCTAATTTGGTGCTGTTCTAAGCAAAGCTAACAGTTTACCACATCTTTGAGCGTGCTGTTCGTTTATCAAGCAGATCCATGAGATTAGCTAAAATTTTCCAGGGAAGGTGAAGGAGGCTTAGTATCTTATAAATTGGTCAGTTAGGAGCTCTCTCACTGTGAGTGATGTTTCTAAAATGCTAACATTATCTCTAATTTCTTAAAATTACACATAATTTGTGTTGTGTTGTTCACTACTCTAACAGTTTATGAAAACACTTGACAATTAACTCTGGATGATAAGATTTAATAAGAGCTTTCACATATTTTTATCCTGTTCATCTGTTTTGAGTTGTAAATGCAGCATTGACTTTTGATTTCTTTAGCAGTAGGACAGCTGGCTGAATAGTAATTGAGAGTTTCAAAACTCAGGAACCATGAAATGAAGTTTCCTTGGAAATACATATACGCCTGAAGGAAAAAGGGGGTTCTTATGTTTCCTGATTTCTCCATCATAACTGATTTGAATGGTGACCAGGTTAAGGCAATATTGGGCACTTAGAGACTCACTGGGGACCAGTTGTGGCTCTAATGCTCTGCAGTGATCTTGGCAGTGAACCTTCTTCCCATTGTAAAGGGGGAACAAGAGATGCAGGGAAGTTTTCTGTACCTATAAGAGTGGGAGTAAGAGGGAAGGCATGTTCCCTTGACCATAGGTTATCTTTTTTACTAGTTTCAAGATCTCTCATTCCTCTCCTTTGCTCTTCCCACCTGGGAGGGGTGGCCCTTGTGCTGAAGGGCTGGTGTCAGTGGAGCCCAAGAGCATTAAGTTGTGCTGGGAGGAACAGGGCACTGAACACTGCTTCAGGCTGTATACATGCTCCAAACAGCATCTAAATGGCATTTCCAAATTTTTGTTTTTCTAGGCATGGTGGAAAAGGCAAAATCTCCTATTCAGCACCCAAAATGGTACTCTGGTGCTCAGGAGGACCATTTGTACTCTGACTTACCCATGTTTGCTTGTTAGGATGAATGCCTAGGAATAATAAGCCTCTAACTAGGGGTTCAGCTTCCCAAGTCTCAAGATGGGTCTGGAAGCCTTCACCCTTTCCACAAAACAGGAGCAAAATCTGACTCCTCATTAGGGTAGACATCATTGTTAATTTTTTTGTTGTTGTTGTTATATGGCATGGTGTGCACTTTTGCCTTCAGTGTTAAATGTCAAAACACATGCATCTTTGAGAAAAAAAATAATAGGATCAGCCATTGTGGGACTGGCCTATAGAGATTAAGATGTTAATTTGAAAATTCATATTCCCCAAGATGCCTATTCCTTAATGGTGGCCTTAATAACAAAAGAGTTCTGACAATGGTATTCAGACAATTCACTGAATTACATGATTTTTAAAAATCATTGTGAAATGGCTGTCCCTCGCCTTCTCCACCATATCACACTAATGTCTTTTGAGACATACAGTATCAGCATTGCCCTGCTGCTTTTGCTGAGAGCCAGTGAAGCAGGTGGCCTGATTTTCCACCTGTGAGGCCAACAGCAATGTGTCTTGCATATCATTTTGGACAGGATCTTTAGAAGGCTGATATAGGAAAGCAAAACTGAAAATCTGTCCCTAAAGCCTCAGTTTGGCAGTGCGACTCCCCAGCCCCTACTGCTTTCCTTCCACCTCAGGTTCACTGCTGTCCCTGCTAATTTTCCTCTGTCTGTTTAAAGAGGATGCACTGATACAGATTATTACTGTATTACAGTCCAAATGAGAAACAAATCACTGACCTCTATGCATGGGAACGAATCCCTTAGGTGATACAGCTGTTTTGTAGCAGTGGCTATTTTGGGTCACTTTGATGGCATATGCATTTCACTGAGATACAGGGCACTACTGAGTGAAAGGCAGCCCCTTCTCTTCCAAGTACTGTGAATTTCAGCAGGCACAAATTGGAATGTCTTCAAATACTCACTCTCAGTTTACAACAGCCGCATGTAAAAAGAATGTGTTGTGGGTTTTTTCTTGAGCAGGATGCAATGGACTGCCTTAAAACTGGACAGACAGGAGGAGGAAAAGCAGCAACATATTTAGCTTGCAATAGTATGGATTTCCTCATATGCCATCTTCACTTGTTATTGAACCCACCTTCTCTCCTGGAGAGCAGCAGCCTCTCCTGGGTTGGGCTGATAGCTTAAACCAAAGTGGTCACATCTGGCAGCACCTTAGTAATAAGACCTTGGCAGCACAAAGGCAAAAGCAACTAAATATCCTCAACTTTGAACTTGTCCAGGTCAAAACTTTTCTGGAGTCTGTCAGGTATCATTTGTACCTGTTTTGCATGCCTTGTTTCTCCTACTTGTGGCCAGGACATGTGAGATGTGGTGCATATGCAGGGCAGATCTCTGGGAGACATCTGTCCATCTTGTTTGATGGTTCCTGAGAGCTGTTGTCAGGCAGCAGGCAATGCATCAGGTTCTAGTTTGTGGTATATGACAGCTGTACCAAGCAAAAGCCAGGCACAGGTTAGTAAATCATATTTCAAGGTGACCAAATTATAACTTTTATAACTTTTGAGTCCTCCAAGGGTCTGTGTCACTATTGGTTTTAATGAATGGTCTAAAAGGGATTGTAGGCAGCAAATGTGATAGTAGAATAAAATGATTAAGAGCAATAAAAGTTGGAAGAGAAATGGCAAAATCAAGAGGGACCTAATAAAGCTGTATAAATGGGCAATGCAGGAGCAAATGAAACACAGTGTTGCAAGAAAACTTGTAACAGAAGGAATGATGTTAACTCTTCTTAGCATTCTTGAGTTCTGCATTTTGCTCCAAAGAGATCTGGGCTTTTGACAGACAGCTTAAAGAACACTGCTACTGAGAGCCTAGGTGTGGCAACTGATGCAATATAAGAGATGGCAGGTTGTGCAATCTACCTAGACAAGACAGATGAGTGGTAGGAAGGGAAAAGGAAAACATCAGAGACTGTAGTGTTTGCCCATGGTCACTCATCAAACCAAATGCAGAACAGGGGGCTCGAGAATGTCAGTGTCTAGGGCCAGACTTTGAACTGCCTGCACAGATCCCCGGAGGCCAGGCCATTAACTGAGAGAAGCACCTCCAGAGGGTCACAGACATATATAGACATAGTCATACAGATAGTCAAGACAGAGGGAAGGAATCACTCTTTGTCTAGCTCAGTTAGTTAGACGGAGAGGTTAGATGAGTTGCTTAGGCCATATGCTCAATTTTTAAGTGGCTGGAATTAGTAAAATGACTTATACCCTGTTATTCTTACCTCTGAACCATTTCTTTTCAACCTGAGCTGAAACTAGGGGGCTGTTCCTGGATGGTAAATCCTTTTGTATTTCCCTGAGAACTGGCAGCTGTGGAAAAAATTATGTCATCAGAGGAACAAAATGTACAGTGATAAAGGCTGTATGGATTCAGGCTAGCCTTGGGGCCTGATTACACTCGTGAGGCCATATAGAGTCTTGCCCCAGCTCTCTGACATTTCTGACCTTACACCAGGGCAGTGGGTAGAGTGTGCGTACTACTCAGGACTGGAGCTGTCGGTTGGAGATGTCTGCTAGTGTGGTGAAGCATAGCCCCTCCACCACGGCAAGCTGAGCTCCCTGGCTCATGAGCAGATTTTATGTAGTGCTGCAAATGTTCATGCACACTACCAGGGCCTTGAGAAGCCCCAGGGCAGGAAACTGAGGACCTCTGTGATCAGCGTGTTTGTTTCACTGCCAGCCTGTGGCATCATGTGTTTCCTTTGAGTTGAAAGTCTCCTCCCTTGTTCTAGTTTGGGCCGTGCCTGCTGAGCCCTGATGTGTCTGTAAATAGATCCTATTTACATTTCATTGGTAAAAACAGAGAGTTCTTCAGTTTTGTTTGTGGGAGGGTGATAGGTGCAAGTGTTGGTTGTTTGCATGGAGAGCTCACAGACTGCAAAAGCAGTCACCTGCTCCACAAAATGGAAAAAAACCCAGCCAGGCTGCCAAGTGCTACTAAACACCAGCTGGGAAGTGTCACAGCATCAAGCTGTCCAGCTACTGACTGTGCTCACAAGCTGAGGCAAACCTGAGTATAAGCAGGTAGCCTAATGGTGACAGACAGCTTAAGAAGGTGGGTTCAGAGACTTCCCTGTGGTGTGAGTGTCAGCACCTAGCCATAGTGCTGTTGGTCCTTCCTACTGGGTGATACGCAACCTAGGAAATTTGTATCTGCTGCTGCATAACATGTCTTGCAGAAGCCACTGCTGGGGGCTTCTGTGGTGTAAAACCAGACCTTGGAGCAGCTTGCCTTGGGGAATCCTCAGTACATGCAGTAGAGACCTTCAAGTTGAAGACATGATTATGGGCAGCATTTCTATCCCCCTTCCTCCCACTGTGCTACAATGGGACAAGTAAAGCATTGCGATATCAGGACATGAAGAACTGTATAGAGGCTTTTTGTAGACTGTGACTAAAAGGAGAAACAGTAATGATCTGAAAATACCAAACCGTAGCCATACAGAGGAGCAATTATCTATGTGCATTGCAGTCTGTATGCAGCCTGTATGACAAGGATAGTTGTCCTATACTTTCCGAGGGAAGGCTTTCAGCACTGAATATATTGATGCAGTAGAAGATTCCTGGAAAAGTTACAGAGCCTTGACAGTTGAGGGTTTTAAGAATAAACAGGCATCTGCTTAAAGTGTATAAAACTGATGATTAGGTCAGACAGGGAAGTGGTGGAATAGATGTCCTCTCCTGTTCCTTTCTACCCTATGTTCTGTGATTCCTGTTGCATCAGGAGGTTAAGAAACTCTCAAAAGTCTCTCAATAGCAGGTTTGCATGCTCTACACCATTTCCTTGATCATGGTGGTTGCAGTCCTTTGTCTAGTGTTATAAAACCAATGTGATATGTGAGCATTAAGTGCTCCAGGATAAGTAAAAGAATCATTGTGATATAATTTTCAGTGCTTTCTCTGTGATGGTGTAAGGCAGGTTCAGGTGATAAGTAGAACCCATGGCATACTATGTTTGTGAAGGCACAGCTTTTCATCGTGTCAGGTGAGCAGATGTTTGAGAAGTCATTAAAACTTTTTTTATCTTCCTGGCTGCCTGGTTCTCTGGAGGCACATGACTTTGTACAACTCTGTGGAAACAAGGCTCCTGTCTTAAATTAGTGCAGCCAAAGATGGGGCAAAGTAGAGACAGCAGTGTCTCACACACATCTGCAACAGAAACTGAGCACAGGACTGACACAGTAAAAGTGTGGTGACTGGATGGTTGTGTCTATGCATCTGTTCTCTGGGTATTTTGAGATGGACAGATTACTTAGCTAGAAAGAAACCTTCAAATGCCTTTGCTGACTTTTCTGCTTTCAGAAACATTTCGCCACCTTCCATGATACTTGTGTTAGTGTAATTTCCCTGACCCTTCCCATTTGCACACGCAAACAAGATCCAGGCTCAAAACTTTAATTGCAGAGTAAGAATAGCCATAAATGGATATTGCATGTTACAGTCTGTCACGTCTCTGAAGGCACGAGTTTTTGTCAGGGTTGTGTAACTGGTTTCCAAGCTTCAAAATGCCCCCGCCATAATGTTTCAAAAATCATCGGCCAAGAATTTCTTTTCACTTCACCATGGGTGGAATGCACTTGGGCTGGTGCTAGGAAGAAATTCTTTACTGTGAGGGTAGAAAGACACTGGCACAGGTTGCCCAGAGAAGCTGTGGCTGCCCCATCCCCAGCAGTGTTCAAGGCCAGGTTGTACAGGGCTTTGAGCAACCTGGTCTAGTGGAAGGTGTCTCTGCCCATGGCAGGGGGTTTGGAACTAGATAGTCTCTAAGTTTTCTTCCAACCCAAAACATTGTATGATTTTACAGTTCACTGCTAAGCACAATGCCCAAGTGAACAGCAACAAAAGAAGGAGACAATCTGCTTGAACTTGCAAACTGAACGCCTGTCTCCTTGACACGATGTAGATGAACCATTTCTTCTTGATGCTCAAGGCTTGTAAAGCCGCAGAAAAACACTAACTGCTGTGAGTAAAGTAGTCAACAAATTACCATCAGACTCTCTCTTCTGTTTAACTTTTATTAAAAGAGGTGCTAAGGTACTGTACTGTATGCAGTACATCATATTTATTACCAAAATTAACAAATATACAAAACTTATACATGTAATTTTCTTACATCCATTTATTGGTCTATAATACTGCATTTGTTCAAGTAGGTTATCTACAGTATGTAAACATCCCTTGGATTGACCTCACACAGATTAGGAAAGCCCATCTAACCCATGTAGTTACCAAATATAGCTTTTTCTTTTTTAAAATTTATTTGGCTTTCATTGGTAGAATCTAATCTTCACATTTGGCACATGGAAGAGACATCTACAGTGCAAAAGAGGCAGATTTTCTGGTTTTGTTCTGAACAGTTTAGTGGAGTCACGGTTTTAAAGAGCCAAGAATAAATTTACACAATCTTGATAGGAGATGGATTAGTGTTAACGCCAATGACTTATAGATCAGCCATTAAACTAGAGCAGAAATTCAAAGCCTCTTCCCCAGCCCTCTCAGCCAGGTGGAAAAAACCCCTCAGCCTTGTTTCTGAAGGCTTATAAAAGGACTCCGTTACCAGCAAAGAGAGAAGGTTTACTTTACAAAGAGCCCTCCGAGATTCCAGTTTCAATTTTCTGCTTTGTGGGATTTTTTCTTTTTATTTTTCTTCCTCTTGTTAGCAAGCAATTTTTTTTTTTTCCTTTTTAATGGGGGAAAAATAACTGGTGGGGAACAGATTTTCTCTGCTGGCAATTTCTTAGTGAATTGGAGATTACAGTTGGAGTTCGTAGATCTTTGAACCCAGAAGTACAGAGCTCAGTAAGCTGCCGTGTACAAGGGAGAGAGAAAGGGAGAAAGAGAATAAATGTCATTATATTCCAGCTGTGGAGCTTTCCAATTTTGCTGTATGAAACAGGAAAAAACTTTCTTCCTTCTGCTTCCCACTGTTTCACAAACATGACTTAATTTAACTGAGTAAAGCTGATCCAGAGAGACCTTCATTTGTACCCTTTTTCCCATTCTCATCCAAGCACCGTATTGCTATTTTTTAGGAGGCGTCACTCATGTCCATGGAAGCATCTGATGAGAATGGACCTAATTGGACACCGTTTTGCATGGAAACCCCTCTGCCATTCCTCGTCTGTTACCACAGAGCCCCGCTGCTGTCCGTGGCACCGTACATCTCGGCCAGCTTTTTGAAGCGCGGCCCCCAGTCTGTCAGGTAGTCGTAGCTCTGGTCTGAGTCTGTCGTCACCGACTGTAGGGAGCTGAGCGACTCTGCCACTGAGCCATTCCCTTCAAACATGTACGTCTGCAGGGAGTCAAAGGGAGGCGCCCACAGGTCCATGTCAGCTTCGTACAGCTTAGCAAGAACATAGTTGTGGACGTTGTTGTCCATGACGCATGCCTGAGGCACGTATCGGGAGAGGCTCTCTATTTCAGGGAGCATGTCCTGCCGGTTTTTCACCACCAGCTGGGCCTCCCGCGGGTTCCACATGGCAGCAATATCGAAGGCCTCTGTGTCCTCCTCCCCGCCACCCTCATCGTCATACCTGACGATGTTCTCGTGGATGTTCTCCTCCTCATCGATGATGTATGGCTGCTTCCGCTGGCGCCGCATGGAGAGGATGAGGAGAACCAGCACTGCAGGAGACAACAGAGAGACATGGGGCCATCAGTGTAGGGGCAGATCTTATGGGGGTTTTAGACTCTCTGTTGCCCTGTTTTCCCCTTCATGAGCCCAGTCATTCCCTTGGATTTAAAGAGCTATGGTGTTTGCAGGTGGGTGGTGTAGCAATCCTTCAACCCCAAGTCTAACTTCGTAGTGTGAGGTCCTGCTAATCTGTCCCTTTTCCCACCTTAATTCTTAACAGTCAGTGATAACACATGTATATCCAGTGGTGCTTGCGATGCACTATAGCAATACTTGAGCTACTTTTAAGTTAGCCAGCTCAGACAATCAGTAATAGTTTATCTGCAGTGGCACGCAGCTCCATAGAGGTACTTTCTTTTGCTGCTGAGTAACAGGTTTTTGCAGCCTGCTTGCAACCCCCAGCCCAAGGTCTGACTCTTTGGCTTGGGGCTGCATGTCACATAGACAGATGGTGCCAAGGCACCATGGGGGTATGTTTGCCTACATAGCAAAATGCAGAGCTAGCCCTTTGGTCTCCTTCAAAGCTTTTTTCAGGTTTTGTTTTATCTGCAATCTTCTTGCATTGCTGCTGTACTGGTGCTCATCATCCTCTCCATGCTTCTTAGCATGGGGACAAGTGGTCATACAAGCACCAGAGCCCTTTATTATCGAAAATGTGCCATCAACTGGTGACTGTATTTCCAGGGCTAGAACTCAGCAAAGGTTTTGAATGCTGAAATTTGCACCTGAGGTACCTAGGCTCCTTTGAACAGCCAGAACTGAGACAATTCTAAAGAATTTTTCTTGTATCTTACTCCACTCTTCCTCAAATTGTGTCCCCTGAAATTTCAGGGAATGTGTGTTTTGAACTAATATCTCATGACTCGAGAGAGTGAATGAGGGCAGCGCTGAAGTTCTTTTGGTAACAACAGCTATCAGGGGACAAAGAAAGTCTGGGCAAGAAAGGAATGAAATTTATTTGTAGAGACAGAACACATGCAAGATGTTCAGCCCTTTTATAGCAGCACAGGCACCATTTTAATGTAATGTTTTAAGGAAAACGTATGGAGGTGGGAATATCTACTGTCAAAAGACAAGAGTTGGAATAGGGCTTACCATTCCTGTTTCCTGTGGGAGCACATGATCAGGAACTGCTGAGGATAAGAAAATAATCTGTCTCCAGCCACATCTCTCAGGACTTCCTCCTGGCATACCTCTTCCAGGAAAGCAGGGTGATATTAGACACCCTGATGCTTTGGCATCTGACAGAAATATTTGCAGGCCAAAGTTTTCCCTCATTGCTACACCCCAGAGTCTGAAGCCTTATGCAGCTGATTATACCATCTGGCCATCTGGTCCTTGATTTAGCC
>JBCJKH010019631.1:0-26581 GCA_039877255.1 Loriculus beryllinus
AGCCTGAGAGCATTTTCAGCACTCTTAAGCTCAAAGCCCTTTTACAACTCCACCAGGTTTCAAAGATAGGTGTTGATTCTAGTCTCTGCAGTAAATTGTTTATCTATATGAAAGAAAGAGTTAAAAACAATCCCCTACATGTTACCATTTTAAACTATGTTAGGCAGAAGGAAAGAAAGCTTTCCTGCTTTAATGAGGAGAAAGAAAAAAAGGCATCCCGTGTCATCCCTCTTGGCTTGGGACTCCCTTGAATGGGTGTGCTTGTTGTGTACTTCTGTGTTAATTTTGTTGGGTATGTCTGTGTTAAGTTCAAGATGACTCTGGACCTTTACTTTTAAACTATTAGCTTAAGCCATCGGGTTGACAGTAAGAATTTCTGCCCTTTTTTTATGGCAAGATACTGGTTTCTTACGTTTCAATGTAGAATTCAAATATTACAAAGTTGAAACAAACACTTTTGACACAGATCAAAAATTCTGTTTTCATTCAAAGTCTTTTAATGTACAGTTATTAAGCAACGAACTGGCTCATATCAGCTTGTTTTTCTAAGAGAATTTTCTATTTCCTTTGCGATCATGGGGTATTGAAGTGATGCCAGTTATCTTGTCAACAGGAAGTGGTATTTTGGGCAGTAAGTTAAAACAGGTGTAGCTAAATAATTTATTCTCTTGACTTCTACTGAATTTCTTAGTGCTTAAGAAAGTATCCAAGCTGTGATACAAAATTTACCAAGCTCCTTTTGCTATTTTTGCTTCTAATTTTTTTTTCCAGAGAGAAGCTAAAATTGAAGGAACGGGAAGAAGCATGGGTTAAAATAGAAAATCTAGCCAAATCAAATCCCCAGGTATTTAGAAAAGATTAACATGTTCATGTTCAAATACCTTAGTTTTGTTAAATATCAGAGGGGGAAACAGGTCTGACCATGAAAATAAAGCAATTTCACTAATTGTATTATGAAAATATATGCAATAAAAATACTTTAAAAATTTGTAACTTTCACTTGTGCAAGTAATCGTTTTTTAAAAAAGAAGGTTTCTGAAAAGTATGGTATGAAGTACTTTTTCCTTTTCTTAGGAGATTATTGTGTGCAGGAATATAGAGGAGATACTGTATTATGGTTTGAAGTTATTGTGCAAAATTATGGAAAACAGAGAGATGCCATAATTGGTTTCTCTTGAAAAGCTGTTTTGCAAACAGTATATTACAAAAGAGATCTTTCTGCAAACTGTGAGTTACGACTGGTCAGTTTTGCTCTGTGTCTAATGGATTAAAGTTATACTGTTCATTCTTGTCTGCTGCATTTGTTCTCCTACTTGCATTGGGCCGGTCTTCTGGTGAATCTGCACCTCAGGTTCTTACTAAAAGGGAAATCGACTTTTCCTTTTAGTAAGTAACCTACATTACTTGATGTAACTGAAATTTTAATACAGAAACCAAGATAATTTGGACTATTCATTATATTTTGAGATTATGGGAGAGGGGGATGGTTTGACTTGGGTGGCTTTAGTTTTATTTTTGAGGATTTTCCCCCTAATTTGCTTGGAGGGTGCTGCCAGTTTTCCTTTATCTCTGTCATACTGATAACTGCTATGGGCAAAATGCCCCCAAGCATTTCAGTTACTTTGCAGCCAGAATTCTACTTTGTTGCAGCAAGAAACTGTATTATATCTTTATATCATCTAGCTGAATTTCAAGGGGTGGAAGAGGCAGTAGTAGTACCCTGTATACAGAAGTGGGACACTTTATGATCTCAGTGCTATTTTAAAACAGACTATATGTCAGGTTTTTCTAAGAAGGTGGAATTTCATGAATATTTTTGTTCTTATGGTGTTTCTCAGGGGACAGTTCTTAAACTGCTGAAATAAAATTTGTTAAATAAAACGTCAGCTGACAACAGATAAGCAAAGTTAATCAAAAAAGATTCATACGAAAGTAGCACTTGACTTCCAGTGATGAAACATGCTGCTAATCAGATAAGCCATATGAAAGCCTTGCTTGAACCCTACTTGATATGTGTGGTCATTTGCTATTGCATGTCTGGCTAAATAATGGGAATGACTTGCAATAGAAAACTTGTTTCTTCACAAGTAATATTTTGTAACCATATTTTCTGAAACTCATTAGCACAACCTGTATACAAGTATGTTCTGCATAGTATGTTTGAGGAGCATTTAAAACATACAAGTTTTTAAATAATTACATTTTAAAAAATATTAATTTCAACATGAAGTGCTCCAGTGAATTGGCATAAGGTTACAAATGCTTTTAGTCCTCTATGTAATGAAATTTTAAGGGTTTTTTGGGTTGTTATGATTTTTTTTTCCTGGACTTTGTTAAATTTGTAATTTGTGTAGTTACTGACAGTTGCTGTTCAGAGCTGTTCCTGACTCTCTGTGACACAGGGAATACATTTTAAGATTTGAGATCATTGTAATTGGATTCATTAAATCCTTGCTATAGTTTTTTTCTATTTTCTCATCTGCACTGTTACTGCTACACTCAGAGACTAGCATATTATGAGGAAAAAACAGATGAAAATTGTGTGTGTTTCTAAATTAGTTTTGATTTCAGGATCACATACTCTTCATCTGAGTTAAACTAGCATTTAAACTACTGAGTTTGCTGTACAGTAAGCTTACATGCTATACAAGAGGCTGTTTCTCAAGACAGAAAAGTTTAATATTCTGTTTTGAAATTACTATAAACTTATATTAACCATATTTGGTGTTTTAACAGTGTATTTTCTCTTCCAACATGGAACTGCACCAGAAAGTAAAGTGTTTGGGTTGCTATACTGTTCACAAATCACTAGACAATGTATTAATAAGGTTTCAGATAAATGTTTGCGTTCAGTTCAGTACTGGCAAAACCTGAAAACTTTAAAATTCAGCCTCAGATAATCAAAGCATAGTTTTTGTGTGTGTGTGTTCTGACTGTATTTTTCAACAGGATATTTCTGCCAAGTAAAAGTATTGGAGTTCCATTTTGAAATTTATTACTTGGTGCCTGGAAGCATAAGATATTGAAGCTAATCTCAAATAGCTAACCTTATTGTTCAAATGCTGAAATACACTCTTACTATTTAGGTGTTACTACTAAGAATGATTATTTTAACACTTTGCATTTTATTAGTACCCAACATATAGTGACACAAGTTTGCTGAACAGTCCTGTTGCAATGGAAACAGATGGGCCTTTAATTGAAGATTTGCAGATGCTGAAAAAGACGGTGAAAGAAGAGGCTTGTCAGGTAAAGCCATGTGAAGATAACAAAGTACTCTAAAATCATTAATTACTTCCCCCCCTCCCCGTGACTGCTAATCATAGCCATAAATCTAGGTTCTGTTTTCAGCCCCATAACCATTTATCCTAGAGTAATAATATTCCTTAGAGCTGCTACTTTTAAGTGGTACTATAGCAGCCAGGAATACAGTGTTTTATTTCTAATGCCTGTGAATCTCCTGTATGGTCTCTTTTGATGTTTCTTCTGTAGGAATATTCATTTTCTTTTCACCTAGAAATAACTTTTTATGTCATGATGGGAACAATGATTTTGCTTTTAGTTAAAAATAAAACTGAACTCCGCCACATCGTAGTCTGTTCTCTTACCTATGTAAGGTTGGGTCTTTTTGCAGGCAAATGCATTAGATATGTACAAATGTATAAAGTTGGATTTCAGTGTTGACATTTTTGTTCAGAGCCTTCTTAGAGACTAAAGCTACTATGTTTTGAAAAATACGTAAAGTATGCCTTTGTCTTGTTCACTTAATGGGTCATCTTCCTCAGTCTACCGCTTGGCATGTTCCATTACTTACTACAGTAAGGTCATTCCAGTCTTCTAATGTTTAGTAATATTCAGGTATTTTTAATTTAACTTCAGTTAAACAGAACTAGAATCCTGACATTCAAATAAGAGAGTTAAACTTGGAGCTAATGGAAAATGGAGAGGTGCCAGGGAGCATTGCACTATCACCAAGATGTCTGGTAGCAGTATCAGTAATACGAATATCTCTAAATCCAGCAAAGTTATAAAACCAGAGAAATGAGCTGGAGGTGGAAAAACTGGTTGAGATCAGAGATCACGTGTGTTAATTTGAACCCATGTTTCAAACCAATTTAATAAAAATAAGCATATGATCAGCCGAACCTCCTAGGTTACTTTCTTAAAACTCCAGTGTCATTGTCCTGCAAGATTATTTATTACTTGTACTGTGGGATTTTGAATGAAGATTGACATCAAAAGAAATACTGGAATGCATGAAAGGCATGTTCAGTGCTTGCTGGTTTTTAAACACTTGTCTCTGGAGCAGAACCCTATGCGTTACATGTAATTTAGCCACCAAGAATTACATGCCTGTTGAGAGCACTGAATGAGGGCAGCATGGCCCTTAATGGGAATGCTGGTTAGAGCTAGTCAGGTGGGAGTACTGGGCTTAACAAATTTCTAAACCTCTGCCTTTTTTTCAGACCATGGATAGCTTAGGGTAGGCCCCATGTGATGGGGAGAGGGTCCTCCTTTCACAACTTCAGAGCCTAGAACCACTTCTAGTGGAGGAAAGTGTGTACAAGATTATTGAAAAAAACAAGTACTCCTTAAGCTTAGAGTTGTGTTGATTGTAGTGTCCATCTTTTACTGTGCTATTTCCTAGGTCATTATGATTTTCTCCAGAAGTAGGAGACCTTGGTTCACTTTCTGTCCTGGCCAGAGGAAATGAAAGCTTGTACCTGCTGAGAGCTCTAACACTAGCTCCAGAAGAAAATCAGCCAAAGTGGGACATGTACTAGTAGTTGGGAGAAACCAAAATTCCCAGTCCCAGCTGCTGATGTGATTGGGAATTTGAGTCAGTGTTATACAATACAAATGTACAAAGAGTAATGGCAGCCCAGACTAAAACCAATGACCCTACCTAGGTCTTGACTACTTTTCCACAAAGAACTCAGCACCAAGAACTATGATACTGGGACTATATACAGCTTCAGTTATAGTGTTTCAGCTGGAAAATGCATGTATCACATTCCTATTTGATGAGCTCGCTTGATAAGTCTGGGTAACAAGGAAAGCAAAGAATTGATTAAGGATTAGGGTATTGCAGAAAGCAAGTAAGGTAGGGGGTTTTCTTGCATAATTCTTTTGAGAGGGCACTGGAAAGACAGTTGTGTATCCCTGGCTAAGTACCATTAGAAACTGATGCTAAACCAAGTAGTACTGCAGTTACCGGGGAGGAGGGGGAGGCAAGGGCAAGTCAAAATAACAATTTATTTTTAAAGTAAAACTTCAGAATTGAGGAGCTGTATAAAGATATATACAGTTTCAGTGAAAGTAAGGTTTGTGCCAGAGGTTAGCAATATAACAGGGTGTCCATACTGAAGAGGTGATGGAATGACTGAGAAAAACACAATTTTTTTTCTGTATCAGACTCTATGAGGGTTTATAGGGTATACTCTGCTACAATAAAATTTGACTGGCATGACTTACTGACTTTTTGAATAGGCTAGTAAATCAGTGGCTAAGTAAAAGCCAATCAATTTTCATAAGGATTTTTTTTATAGAAGGTGAATAAACATCATTGGTCTAGTGGAAGGTCTCCCTGCCCATGGCAGCAGAGGTGGAACTAGATGAACTTAAGGTCTTCTCCAACCCTAACCACTGATTCTATCATCTAACAGGCACATTAGGGTGAGACAGACACAGGAACTATATAAAGATACCATTATATAGTTTAAAGATACTTTGACAGCAATACTGTTTGGCTTTGAGGAGAGCATCAGTAAAATAATAGAGCAGAAGGCTAAGTTTTCAGATATGTGAAGAGTGCAGGTAATTAGAAGCATGGATAAAAACCTGAAATCATTTATCTTAAATGTAGAGACAAAATGAAAAATAAGTGAGAAGATAATTTAATTT
The DNA here is from genome assembly GCA_039877255.1 of Loriculus beryllinus. NCBI lineage: Eukaryota > Metazoa > Chordata > Aves > Psittaciformes > Psittacidae > Loriculus > Loriculus beryllinus. Next base: position 5,905 of record JBCJKH010019631.1, read on the forward strand.
TTTAAAACGTTATCAAGTGATAACCATGGTATTAATGCCATGATTGCTTACAGCTTAGAATTTCTACGTGTTTCTAATATTGCCTCTCAGCAAAAAAGGAGGGTCAGGACTTGAAACTGAGTAACTGGTGGGGTTAAGAGGAGAAGGTATACATTTTTTCCCCATATGGTTTTTTTGTTTGGGGTTTTTTTGGGGGGGGGGAGGGTTGTGGGGTTTTTTGGTTTGGCTTTTTTTTTTTCCCTATAAATGAGCCTACTGATGTGTAAGAAGTACTTTAACTGTTTATTAATTATATTGGCCAACTTTATTCTATTTTTATTTCAGGCACAAAAAGATCAGAAAAAAGATCGTCCTCTTGTGCGACGCAAGTCAGAACTGCCTCAGGATATCTATACCATGAAAGCCTTGGAATCACATTGCAGAGCTGATGAATTAATATCACATGATGGGCATTAAACTATTACAGTGAAATACTATTTTGGAGGAAAAGTTGGGTTTTTTCTGGACTCAGTTCTACAGTAGAACTTACTTTTTGTGCCATACCAATCAGTTACACACAAAGTCAAAGCTTTCTTCAACCCAGTTCTGTAGGCAATAATAGAGTATGCAGCTCAAGATTAGTAGTTCAAACAATGGTAAATTACCCAGTTCCACATGCAGAATATTGGGTTGACTATAATCAAGTGGATGCAATTTCCTGGAGGTGGTGTTATAGCACCAGCTAGCTGATATCATGCAGTTTTTATAGTCATATTTGGAAAAAGCATTCTATCAACTCCTTCCATGTAAGTGAATGACCAACAGTTGGTACTAATGATAAATGTGTGTTTTCAAAAAAAATAAAATTATTTCAAATTTAAGTATTAAATTTTTTCTAGGATTTCTCAACTTTACAGTTGTTTCCATATTGTTGCTCTCTTGCAATATACCAGCAGTTTTGAAAATACACAGTTATTCTTTCGTACTATAAAACATGGCTTACGAGCTGGTAACTTTCATGACAATCCTCAATCATCATTCCTTTCTAAGAATTCTGTAAATTCATTTCTCATTTCCTTAGGATAAAGATATATATATATATATATACCATGTCCTAATACTTTATGTATATTTAAAGCCATATTTTCCAGTCTTTAGTGTATGATATGGCACCAGTATTCAAGATATGAACTGGTAAAAGAATTTTTCCTAAAATTAAAATTTGTTTACTGACTGGAAAAAGACTGAATATAAAATTTCATTTTAAGTTTTTTCAAGTCAATAAAATACTCTTTCATTGTTTTCTCCCTTATCTGAGCTTCTGATACTCAGCATTTCTCTTGGGCTCTAGGAGTTCAATATTCTGTGGCAGATACTATGCGTGATTTCAGTTGGATCAGTTTTCATCTGAAAGATGAACATAACCTTTCAGGAAACACAACATCACAAGCTTGTTAAATAAGAAAAAGAACAGACCCTTGAATTCCATTCTGCTTCTTTTCAAATGAGTCTAAGAGCTGAGGAGATAGTGACCATAATTTTACAGTGAAAATTTTTTTGTTGTTGTTGTAAAGAGCACATGTGCTGCAAATACACCTCACAAGTGAACTGAAAATGCATCTGAGTTGCTGATGATCTTCAAATGCTGCTATATATTCCACAAGATTACTTGCATGTAATGAGCTTTTTGTTGTAGATGGGAAAGCACGGGAGGAAAATCTCTAAAAATATAGTGCTTTGTCTTCAATATTTGATTTCTCTCAGGGTGGCCAGTATTTTGACTTACTTATCCTGCTTACAAGCTGTTTGAAATGTGTTCTGCTATTCTAAATGGGTGATTAGTTTCTTTTGTCTCTGGCAGTAACATGATATAACTTAATGTTTAATGTCTTAATGCATAAAGAGATAAAAATGCAGCTTCTTTAAAAATAGTTTTGGTTTACTTTTTAAGGAAGTATAATGTCTCCTGCATCCATTTAGAAAACAAATGCGCAAAGCAGACATTCGTAGTAACCTTGTGCATATGTAGTGCCTGCTGTTTGTTGGTTGCATTTAACATTCAAACTCCAATATTTGTCATGTTGTCTATTGGAAGACAGTTGAGGGTGGTAAATATTGGCTTACAACAACTAAATTTAAAGACCAGCCCAACCTTTAAGTGGAACGTCCACTGTGTCTGAAAACATTTCCTGTAAAACTTGAAAAAAAAATATGCTTTACCATTAGGATAAACTATATTAAAACAGTTTAAAGATGCCTTCTCCTTTTGAGGGAAAAAGGGTGCTTTTTTAATTGTGTAAAGCAATGTCAGTGTATTTTGATATACCATTGTTTGAACTCCCATCTTTAGCTGGTAGATCATCAGTTACCTTTGATTTTGGGTGTTCAGTATGTTTGTGCAAGAGGTTGCTGAAAGGAATTGTATTACCCAAAGGGGTAAAAAAAAAAAGGAAAAAAGTATATCAATGTTTGATTGTGTGATGCTCAACATATAAGAACATCTTTCACTGTCTAGATTTTATTTTTGTTCTTTATTGAAGATAAACACTCACCAAAAAGGGAAAAACTGTGGTATTTTTAAAGTTTATCATGAAGTCATATTTGAAGTTTTGGGCTACTGAAATTTGTTTAGGCAATATTCCAGAATCCATCACCACTAGCGGGTTAGCATGTTTATTATCAATATTTATAAAATTCTAATAATCCTGTACAAAACCATTCTAAAACTAAAACATCCAAAATAAAAAGAATTAAAGTAGAATTTTGGTGATTGTTCTTCTTCATAAAGTTCTGTCTGACACCTTCCCCAGTTTTCCAAAATTACACCTGTACATCAGGAATGTCAAAAGTAATATTACAAGTGTCTTTTTAGTGTGGCTTTAGTATGGCTTCATTTTAATATTGTACATACATTGTACCTTGGTTTATGGTAATAAGTAATAAAAATGTAGACTTCATATTTTGTACAGATTCGTCTTATGTACAGAATAAAAAGTTCCTAGAAACAGCAAAAATAGGTAAGTGGCACAATTATTTTTCATTAGACAGTATCTGTAACATTATGCATTAGTGGAATGTTAAGTTCAAATGTACCTACATTTTTTAACATTTTGTAATTCAATTTTTTGTTCTGGCATTGTTTCTGAAGAACTTCATACACCTGCCATTTAATATGCTTTTATCTAATTTTAGAACTTATAAAAAAAAATGGTGTATTATATGGACAAATAAAGAACATGTGAATTTTACTTGTTCATCATGAAACTAAATTTAGCACAGGGTGCTTGGGGATGTGTAGATTGTAATTGTCTGCAGAATCAGCTGTACAAATTAAGATAATACCATACATTTCACCCCCCATAAAAAAGGTTTATTGTAAGGCAGTTGGTAAAAAAAAGGGAATAATGGCTATTTGATAGAAAAAGCAGATACATCTTTTGGAACAACTAGCAGGACTGAAAGAACATTCAGTCTGCAGTAGGAATTGTCTTCCCTCTGGAATCCATGAAAGTCTTCAAAAGAGCTAAAGCAATTACATAAAGCTGACTTCCAGTAAGTGGGTGGGTTTGGGGGAGGGTTCTGAGTGTGGTGGGATCAGTATCTTGACTATTGCCTTGCCACAGATGTTAAGATTTGAGTTAAGCTGTTGCATATGGAGAAACAGATTATTGCATGAGCTCAGAAGTAAACTCACTGCATGCATTCCCAAGCTTAATCATGAATCAAGAACTAGATTCCGAAACAACTGAGGGTTCAGTCATTCAGTTTATAAAATTAAGGTCAAATGCCTCATAATGCTTTAAAATACTGACAGTAGTGACTTTTCTTTTTTCTTTCCTATATTAATATTAATTTGCATGTATGATCAGGAATTGAACTTTAATCTTTTCTCCCCAAGAGAATTAAACCTTGCATAAACCTTTGGCCAGCAACCTTTTTAGGTATTCCTCGCTTTGGCTTTTTAGCCATGGAAGTGAAGGTGCTAGTGTAGCACAGGTACACCTGTGTGCGGAGGTTTCTGGTTTCCTTATGGAAACTGTTTCAGTACCTTACAAGTGTACTTACAGGAGATAGCTGTGATTCCAGGTTATCCTGAGTATTGTTCTAGATCACATTAGGGACCATACCCCTGAAAGTGGAGCATTTCTGCACCTTGGATCTTGTCCTTACTGTGTGCAATGATTGCGGAGACTGACTGCATGTAGCTAAGGAATGCCATTCTAATTACCATATCACTGTCTCCCTGTATTATAGTTTATGAGACTTGGCTTCAGCTGTCTCTACCTTATGAAATAAAACTGATGTAGTTAAAAAGGTTTTGTATGAAAAATTTCCCAACGGAGAATTTACTGTGGAGCTACAGAAGATAATACATTATTCCTTCCTCATGTAACTGAAGAGCAGCATGACTCCAGCTGTCTTTCTCTGAACCCACTCATATCAGGACTGCATTCACTCCTGCACAAGCAGAGGACTGCACACATAACAAATGAAGTCTCATAAGCATCAGTCCTATGGTGTTGAAGGGAGAGGGCTTCCACTGTTTCTCTTCAAGGGGGGAGAAGAGTATTCACATAATTGCATCAAGCTATTTTAAGCACTTCTGTGATCAAGAAGACCACACTTAAGGTTCATGCTGCATGAAGGGCTTGCCATTGTGATTTTTTTAGTACTCTGCCTTTAGAGTTAGAGATTTAAGAGGATTAGAGAGGGGAAAGCAAGTGATTTGCTCTGATTGTTACTTGTTCAGGGATTTTGCTTTGGTTTTGGTCTCTAATACTACCAAATCATTATTAAATATAGGGGAAATAAGATTTTCTTTTTTTCTGGTTTCTTTTCTGACTTACACAAAATACTTTCTTTCTACATATTTTTATATGGCATTTGCCAGGAGCAAATCTTCTCTGTCTTGACAAGTCCTAGTTCTTATTCTGATCCTCTGAAATACTTCTTTTTAGCTAAACTAGAGCTGAAATGTGTCATATGGGGAGTTTTGCCTTTTGATGGCTGATTGAAATAGCTTCTCACATACCTGTAGAAGGGCCAGGTCCTTTGTGTATCCAAGAAAAGGCCATTCATGATTAACTAGGGGTAGATCAAGGCCGATGATTTTCCACCCATATTGAGAAAGCTAAAGCCTTTTCTCTACAGAGAGAACATATGTTCTTTAGCTGAACATAAACTAGCTTTTTGCACAAGCTCTTATCTTTGCTTTGATTTTCTTTAACTGAATTTGCAAGATCTTCCTGTTACCTTTGGCACAGCAGACGAGGCTGGAGAAGGAATATCAAGTGTCTTCCCTACACTGGCTTGTAGTTGCAAGTAGTCCAGCACTTAAATATCAGAATCCTTGACTTGTTCTTTACACAATAAAGTGTTGTCACACATGGAGTATTTTTAGAACCAGCAGTAATGGGACGTGTTGGGATTTTTTTGACCCTACTTTCTCTGCAGATTGGCAGCACTGCATATATATATAATATACTTGAATTCCTATTTCCTGTCTCTGACCTGCTTTCTTGTCCTTAATTCCTTACTTTACTTTCCTTATTCATATTTTTTCCTGGCAGCAATTTTGCAGTAATGTTGATTCTTGCTTTGTAAGCTGCAAAAATTTTGTGATGTTTTGGTGCAGCAAATGACAGCCATTTCAGAATGGACATGCCAACACTTGGAACCATAGCTTGAACTAACCTTCAAAGAGATGTTTTTACACTTAGATCTCTGCGTTGCAGAAGAGAATCATCAACACCCTTTTACTGAACATCCGGGAGGCCAGCATGTTAATTTAACCTGCGGGTTTTAGATGTTTAGTCTGTACTGACAGTTGCTACACAAATGTAAGAAGTAGGTAATCCTCACCCCACTGCAAGGCAATCAGCAGGACCAGATATGGGGTAGCCTCTCTGGAATTCAACCTGGCAAAGTTAACTCTTTCTCATATGAAACTTAATCCTAAAACATTATCTGCATGTAGGAAACTGATAGGATGTGAGCAAACTAGACTTTGGAAAATTGAAGTAGATGAGTGTTATTTTACACACTGTCTCAATAACCATGTTCTGTAAATAGAATAGTTAGATTAACATTTATCTATTATCTTACAATGTTTTCCTTCATCAGAACATTACCATTCTAATAAGAGGGGTTTGGAAGGAAAAGAAATGAAATGGTTTTCATAAGTTTTCAGTGAATAACCTCTGTCAGTTCTGTTGCTGAACAGCTCATTTTCCTTCCAGCCAAGAAGTCTTGTAATTTCTGTTACTTAAGAAAACAGTGGGTTTTTTACAGTTAACCTGGACTCCTGAACCCCTTAGGGGAGCCTATGTGAGTGCAGGCCTGCTTTTTCCTGGGAGAAACAGGAGCCAGGGCATGTAGGTGTGCTTTCTGTATTGCTTGTAAAACAGCTGGGCACACACACTTGCAACACTGAGTTAACACTTGCGTAGTGGTTTACAGCCCCACATTTACCTAGTCAGGCAGGATATCCCATCCCAGCTTCCCTACGTGTTGTGCAGTGTATCTGGCCTTAAGGGTCTCTACATTTGCCTGTGTATCCACCTGAGGAAATGGGGCAGCGACAGTTTTGTAGGGTTAGTTTGCTTCGTTTTCTCTTCTAGGTGCCATCCCCTTCTCTGCTTGTGTATAAGCAAAAGGGGGGGGGTCCGTCTGTGGGGCACCAGTAGTGATTTTTGGGGGACAGTGGAATCGTTCTGGAACTGCTGTCACCTTCCCTCTCCCAGGCGCATTCAAATACCACTCATGACCCAGGGGAGCGATGGGACTAGTTTAGACAAGGAGAAGGATTGTCCATTCTGGTGGCAGTGAGCTAAACTCATCTAGTTCCTTAGCTCAAACATACACACTGGGATGCGGCTGCTGCAAAAGAGCTTTAACAATTGTTGACAAATTATGTTCCCGTTTCACTGGGGTGCTTTCAGTTTCCCCTCTCTGTTCTCTACGGAAGTATGGGATTCATGATTTAAGGTGCTGCATTCATTAAACTAGTACGCCTATTCTAAGAGCTGGGTAGGGGGTTGCTCTTTACTCCGGAGAAGCCAGTCTGCTTCTTCCCTTGTTACTGCTTCGGGGTTTATTTTTCACATAAACATTCTTAACAAACGAGCCCCCAGGACTGCTTTATCTTCCCGTTAAGTCGCCGGCAGCACCCATCTCTCGGGCCGGTGGTGCCAAGGCGTTGGACGTGTGTGTGGGGAACTCTACTCTCCCCTGCCAGCCCAGCCACCGCGCTGCTCCTACGGGAGAAGCTACTGGAACACCGCCTTCGCCAACAGGGGCTGCGCCGAGGGCGGCACCGGCGCCGGCCAAGGAGGCGGGGCGGGCTGCCTTTCCCAGGCTCCCCGGCTTCGGGGCGTTGCTTGCCGCACCGCGGGCGGGCGGAGCGTGGCTTCCCTGTCGCTGTTCCTGCCTCAGCATGTCCGACTCCGGCGGCGGTGGGGGCGGCGGCCCCGGCGGGGAAGAAGGCGGCATGGAGGTGTCGGGCTCTGCGGTGCAGAATGTGGCCGACGTGTCGGTGCTGCAGAAGCACCTGCGAAAGCTGGTGCCGCTGCTGCTGGAGGACGGCGGCGAAGCCCCGGCGGTGCTGGAGGCGGCACTGGAGGAGAAGGGCGCCGTGGAGCATATGCGCAAGTTCCTCTCCGACCCCCAGGTCCACACGGTGCTGGTGGAGCGCTCCACCCTCAAAGGTGAGGCGAGAGTCGGGCGGATGCCGCGCTCTCAAAATGGCGGCGCCTGTCTTGAGCCGCCGCCCTGGCGCGGAGCGGGAGGGGCGCGGGGATCCCCGCCTCAGGCGCGGTCCCGGCGCGGAAGGCGCTGACCGGCCGCCCGCGGGCACGACACGGAGAGCCAGGTCGAGCCGCTGCCGCCGCATCGAGGACCGGCATCGGCGGGCGGGGTCCAAGCTGTCAGCCCCCGCCGGGCCCGGCCGCGCCCGTTCTTTGTTCTCCATGTCTGGGGTTTGGGCTGTTCGAGGCAGATACGCGGCCGTGGGCGCAGGTGCTTTGTGTGCTGCTTCTGTAGCCCGTCCTGCTGAGGTGGCCATCGAAAGTGCTTCGTCAGTGGGCTCTAGGCGCTTCCCGCTGCGGCCTCCTTGCTGCTGGGGAGCTGCCCTGGGCAAGGCAGCTGAAACAGAATAACGAAAATAAAGCAGCCCTTGAGAAAAAACCAAACCATTCTTCCCACCCCCGGAAAAGAAAAAACAGAAGGGAGTCACTTCAGCCTGTAAAAAGCGTTATTCCGTGGTAAATTAGTGAGGCTTCGGTTCATAAATCAGGATGTAGACCCTGCAGTGTCCTTGTTTAATTAGCAAAGCCTGATGGCCATGGTGCTTGTAAATGGCCCTCGGAAACGTCATCAAATGCTGCATTAAATGCTATAGCAAAGTTGACATTCATGGCTTGAAAAACATCTTCGTTATTTACGTGCAGCTGTCACTGAATCATTTACTTTGCAAATGACTTTCTTTTGTCAAGAAATCAGTTTCTCAATAAGTATTTAAATTGTCACAGAATCCAGCTTAATGAACAATAATAGACTTAAAGCTTCCTTAATAACACTGACTTTTACGACTTACAGTTCGTATATGGCTACATGCCTGCCAGTTTGAGCTTGCAGAATTGTAGTACTAAACTTCTGGATTTCTGCTGCTGTTATGCTGTTGATTCCGTCCCAGTAGATTTATATCAAATGTTAATGTAGTCGCACTTCATAGTACATTATTTAACATATCAGCAGCTGCAGTGTAAGATACAGTCGCTGCGCATCGCTGTCTAGCCACTATCAATCCAAAATGTTGTTTAAAATACCATCTTTGTTTATCTTACCCCTGTTTCTACTTGCTCGTTATCCTCCTCCTCCTTTTCCTCCAAAGTTTGAGATTTTCTTTTTCAGCAGGAATAACAATAGAATTTTCTAGAGGGAAAAAAAAGAACAACAGTCATTATAAATTCATGACACAGTGTTTACCGAGATTTAAGGAAAATCTATTGGATGTTAATGTGATATGCAGATGATTTCTGAATCTTTCTTGTCTGGCTCATGGGATTGATTATTGTTTAGTCTGGGTTGGAAGTAATGAAAGAGTAGTGATCAGTTAGCTCTAAGCTTGTTGCATAGGTATTATTATATATGTATGGTTAAAAACCAAATTGAGACATTTAGATGTTTCAGAAGCTAAATACTAATTTACTACGGGCAGAAGGCATTTCCATCGATGTCTTCTGGTTTAATAACAGTTGTTTAGGAAGAGTGGATTTTGTGATTAACAGCCATCCTTCAGATTTAACAGATTCAGTAACTCTAGCAGCATAGGGAGATCTTATTTTCTCTTAACACTATTAAAAGCAATATTATTATTGAAACTTTTATGTGGACTGTTAGTCCACACAAACTCCAGATAGTAACAGGTAAATTATTGATTACAGATACAATAAAACAAAAGACATATTTCTGAGTAATGAAAACTGCTGTGTGGCATCACGATCTACGCAGCCTGCCAACAGCTTTCGTACAGGTTACTGTGCAGTGTTCTGTGACCAGGTTTCTAGTGTTCAGGATCACAAATGTGACACCCTAGGGTGTATCTCCCATGAATGGCCAAATGAAATCAGAGCAGAACAAGTGTCCACTGTGATACTCTGTCAGGTCAGAGCATGTCCCCCAACAGGGAGTTACCTTCTGCACTAAAATGACTGCATTGCAGCACAGCTGCCTGCGTTCCCAGGAATTACATCATCTGTGATATATTGGCTTTGGTAATGTCTGAGCACTTCCCATGGCTTGGGTTTCTGCTTTGTCAGGAGGTTTCTTTGTTCAGAGACTTAATTTCCAAATATCTTTCAAAGAAAAGGTCAAAAAATGCAAAGCAACCTCTAAAAGGAAAAAAGCAGCTGGCTTTTTTCTACTATACTGAAGTGTAGTCATTCTGTAGCATACCTCTACAAATAAATGTACATTTTGTATTGCAGAAGATTCCTCTTAGAATGTGATTTTAAATTTGCTTGCTGTAATGTTTTATCATTTTTTTATAGCAACCTTTAAAAGCTAATAGAGTTTGATGCAAAACAATGAACCCACTCTGAAACTGAGTGACATTGCAAAGCTGAATTTAACTTAATTTAGATAAGTTGATGTAGAAATTAAAGGTTAGAAAACAGTCTGGTAGAGAGAGCGACAGATACCTTATAAATAAAATATTTCTTACATAGCATGTTTTTTGCAGAGGATGTGGGAGATGAAGGAGAAGAGGAAAAAGAGTTCATTTCCTACAGTATCAGCACTGACATTCATTATGGAATAAAATCAAACAGGTGAGGCAGTAAAATAGATCTTGATGTTTCTACCCTATGAATGCAAAGCCTTTACAAGCAGATTTACTGCTTTACCTAGAAATTTACCTCCAGTTTGCCATGTGCTTCATGCAGTGGTTTTATTCAGGTGGAGGGATAGCTTTTTAAGGTGGAGGCTCTGATAAAACAAGGGTGTGTCATGAGGCTGACAGGAATGGACTTAGGACTTGTAGTTCTGAGGTTAAAGAGACAGTCTTACTAAACTGGCATCCATGCAAACGTAGCATACACCGTGGTATGTTCATTAGGTTCAGTAATACTTGGTTATGTCTGTCTCTTACATCTTTGTCACTTACCTTAATGCATATTTGAGTCTGAAATTTCCTGAGATGTAAGCCTCTTTAGTGTGCCCACACTGCTTACAGATACCTGTTTGGCTGTTTACTGATTAAATATAAAGATGTAGTCATTAGAAGACTTGTGTTCAGGTCTTTAAGAAGAAAGATTATCTGCAATATGATGATGCAGGTTAGCATTTGACTCCTGTGACCTAAACTTGCAGTAGATTTAAGCTACTCTAAGCGTCACTTAAGTTTCAAATGTTTCATTGGTAACCTTTCTCTGTTCTGCAGCCTGGCGTTCATTAAGCGTACACCAGTGATTGATGCCGACAAACCAGTGTCTTCCCAGCTGAGAGTCCTCACTCTCAGTGAAGATTCTCCATATGAAACATTACATTCTTTCATCAGCAATGCTGTTGCTCCCTTTTTCAAGTCTTATATCAGGGAATCTGGCAAAGCAGACAGGTAATTCAGTATAGATGCGCATTTCTCTGCTAATGAATTAAAGTATTTATTGAATTAAAAAAAAAAGGCAACTGTTCAAGGCAAGTTATGTGAAATTGTTTAAGCACACAATTGCATCTGATGCTGTTGCTGACTCCAGGGAAGTAGTTCATATGGCTTTAATGTGTTGTGTGTCATTTATGTTTGGCCTCTTACATGGAAGCATCTGCACTTTTTCAGGGATGGAGATAAGATGGCTCCTTCAGTTGAGAAAAAGATTGCAGAACTTGAAATGGGCCTCTTGCATCTGCAGCAGAATATTGAAATTCCAGAGATTAGTCTGCCAATTCATGCAACTATTACTAATGTTGCCAAGCAGTGTTACGAACGTGGAGAAAAACCAAAGGTTACAGATTTCGGTGAGAAGGCTGAGGATCCATTATTCCTCAATCAGCTACAGTCTGGAGTCAACCGCTGGATTAGAGAGATACAAAAGGTAAGAAAACCCAACCAACCAACAGAACAGCACTCCTCTTCACAGTAAATTGAGAGAAGTGGGTCTTGTTGGCTTGGCTTGGCTTTTTATTTATCCAGGTGCATTCAGAACAGTTGCTCCAGTAGTGTCCTGTAATCTCTTGCATGTCTGCCTTTTACTTTTCAAATGAGCTCTGCTATTCTGCTGTTACTCGGAAATAGCATCTGAGGTATTACTCTGGCTTTTTTTCTTCCATGGGCACATTAAATGCCTATTGCTTGTGGAACAGTGGTGCCTTTTCCTACTCCACAGCAAAAAACATTTGTTTTCTTGCCTGGCTCATCTGTCATTAACTGGAATACAAACAGAGATCAAGGAAGTGGACAGGTGACAATTTAGGCTATGCTGAAGATGCCACACGAGGTGCTAAAACCAACTTCCAGGGCCACTAGAATTAAACTTTGTTGCACTGCAGTTCCTACACTTCTCAGAGAATGAGTGCCAAAACTGTCTAAGGTTCAGTTATTAAAACCTAGGAGATACCGCGTGTTTCGACTACATTTAGTAATAAAACAAGTTTTTACAGTTGATGCATGTGAATTAAATGCTTCTGTCCTACCCTTCTCTTTCTCTCTATTACTTTTAAGGTGACCAAACTAGATCGAGATCCTGCATCAGGCACTGCATTACAGGAGATAAGCTTCTGGTTAAATTTGGAACGGGCTCTGTATCGCATTCAGGAAAAACGTGAAAGTCCAGAAGTTCTTCTGACTCTGGATATCCTGAAACATGGCAAACGTTTTCATGCAACTGTGAGCTTCGATACAGACACAGGTAAAATGTCTGTTCAGTAATTTGTTATTGCAAACGTTTTACAGAAACTTGCTATTTTGGAACTTTAACGTTGTAGTACAAAGAACAATGCTGTTTAGAGTAATGTTGGTCTAGTTAAAACTACAGATGTGATTAATGAAAGTAAAAGTTGTATTAAAGATATTTCCTGTGACATTTAGGTCTGAAACAGGCTCTGGAGACAGTGAATGACTATAATCCACTGATGAAAGACTTTCCACTGAATGACTTGCTGTCTGCTACTGAGTTGGACAAAATAAGACAGGCTCTTGTTGCAATATTTACCCATTTGAGAAAAATCAGAAACACAAAATACCCAATCCAAAGAGCATTGCGTTTAGTGGAGGCTATTTCAAGAGATCTGAGCTCTCAGCTACTTAAAGTGTTGGGAACCAGAAAGCTGATGCATGTTGCCTATGAAGAGTTTGAAAAGGTATGTTATGGTTTTGTGATACAGGATACGGGGTATGGCTGTATTTTGCATTGAACAGTGACTTTTGGGAAGAATTTCGTTTGGGAGCTAAAGTTCCTGTTGTAAAACTCTCTTCAGGTAATGGTTGCATGCTTTGAAGTCTTCCAAACCTGGGATGATGAATATGAGAAGCTGCAAGTTCTGCTGAGAGATATTGTGAAAAGAAAAAGGGAGGAGAACCTGAAGATGGTTTGGCGTATCAATCCAGCTCATAGGAAACTCCAGGGTCGTCTTGATCAAATGAGGAAATTCAGGCGTCAGCATGAGCAGCTGAGGGCAGTTATTGTGAGAGTCTTGAGACCTCAGGTAATGTTCTTGGTTGTTATCAGACAGAAAATCTGTATGGCTTCATCAAGAATGTTCACTGTTGCTTTAAAAAGTTACCAGCGCAAAGCTAATGTAACACTCAATTTCACTATCTGCTTCCAGAACCAGTCTAGATTTGAACCCTTTTTGATAGGCTTATTTTTTATTCTGACTTCCATCACATACTACATAGCCATGCACCTGTTAACAAAAACAAGTCCAGACATAGCAGAGATTAATGAGTGTAAATTCTTGAGCTTGGCTTATTCACAGTGGAAAATGAGATTATGCTGCACAGTAGTGGAAGTTTGTAAAGTAACTGTTGCCCTGTTCATAATGGGACTTAAATTTAAACATGACTGCAAGTTTGTTAAGGGTTTGGTACTAATGTGTTTACCTGTTTGTAAATAAATAGGGGTTTTTTTCAGTGCTTGTTATAACAGACTTTGTGACAATTTGTAGGTAAATTATGAATGATCCAACTCACTTAAATGTGATTCTAATGCAGGTGACGGCTGTTGCCCAACAAAATCAAGGAGAGGTACCTGAACCACAGGATATGAAAGTAGCAGAAGTCCTTTTTGATGCTGCAGATGCTAATGCAATTGAAGAAGTCAATCTTGCTTATGAGAATGTTAAGGAAGTAGATGGGTTAGATGTTTCCAAAGAGGGCACAGAAGCGTGGGAGGCAGCAATGAAACGGTATGATGAAAGAATTGATAGAGTTGAAACAAGAATAACTGCCCGTTTGAGAGACCAGCTTGGTACAGCGAAGAATGCCAATGAGATGTTCAGAATCTTCTCCAGGTTTAATGCCTTATTTGTCAGACCTCACATTCGCGGTGCCATTCGTGAATATCAAACGCAATTGATCCAGCGCGTAAAAGATGATATTGAGTCTCTTCATGACAAATTTAAAGTACAGTACCCCCAGAGTCAAGCTTGTAAAATGAGTCATGTTCGTGACTTGCCTCCTGTGTCTGGGTCTATAATTTGGGCAAAACAGATTGACAGGCAGCTTACTGCTTACATGAAGCGTGTTGAGGATGTCCTTGGCAAAGGTTGGGAGAATCATGTAGAAGGTCAGAAGCTAAAGCAGGATGGAGATAGCTTTCGCATGAAGCTCAACACACAGGAGATCTTTGATGACTGGGCAAGAAAAGTTCAGCAACGCAATCTTGGTGTGTCTGGTCGTATTTTCACCATTGAAAGCACTCGTGTTAGAGGTCGAAGTGGAAATGTCCTGAAACTGAAAGTCAACTTCCTCCCAGAAATAATTACACTTTCAAAAGAAGTCCGAAACTTGAAGTGGCTTGGTTTCCGTGTTCCCCTGGCAATTGTCAACAAAGCTCACCAAGCAAACCAGCTCTACCCATTTGCTATTTCTCTGATTGAAAGTGTCCGTACATATGAGCGAACATGTGAGAAAGTAGAAGAGCGTAATACCATCTCACTTCTGGTTGCTGGCTTGAAGAAGGAGGTTCAGGCTTTGATTGCAGAAGGAATCGCCCTCGTGTGGGAATCGTACAAACTTGATCCATATGTACAGCGCTTAGCTGAGACTGTCTTCAGTTTCCAAGAAAAGGTTTGTTTTTTCTTGCAAATTCTGCAAAATTTTTACATTGATAACTTCAGCAATGTGGTTAACCAAAAGTGGAATGGGATAGCTGATGTGCTATTCTATAGCTCTTCGGTTTAGTAGCTCATAGGGTTGTAACAAGTTGGCCAGCTAAATGGCTCTTTTAATACTACTAAAATTGGTAGGCAAACTGAATCCAAATAAAGAGAAGTGACTGACCATTGCTGTACAATATCGCTGCCTCTATCTAGCTGTCAAAACTAAACATCCCATTTTTCCTAAACCATTTTAGGTGGATGATCTGCTCATTATTGAAGAGAAAATAGACTTGGAAGTGAGATCATTGGAAACATGCATGTATGATCACAGGACTTTCTCTGAAATCTTGAACAGAGTTCAGAAAGCTGTGGATGACTTAAATCTTCATTCATACTCAAATTTGCCAATCTGGGTCAATAAGTTGGATATAGAGGTAGGTTTGAGATAAGGAGTTAGTATGTATTTAGAAAAAAAAACCATTTTCGGTGGGTACAAATGTTTTTTTATTATATTCTTCATAGTCACCCAAGGAAAATTCTCAATTCTCTGCAAATTTTGTGTGCGTTTCATATGCAGAAGGTGCAAGACTTGTTTATTTTCTGTTGTTGACTTTTGGGATCAGCTAGTTCAAGGGGAGTTTTGTCGTTTGACTGCCTAGAAGGTGCTGGTGAGCAAGCAGGTCACCAGCATTTTATTTTTTTAAAGGGTGGTGAAAAATTTCTATGCTGGTAGCAGGACCCACTGCCTTTGTATTATTTGGTGCTGCTGTTGAGTAAAGTTTTACATTTCAGCCAACTTCAGAGCAGTTAAAATTGTTAAATTCCTTTGAAGTCCATGAGGACAGGAGAAGATTTAAACTCCTATTCAGTGAAAATTTACCAAAAATTCTAAACTTTTTTAGTGACTTAGTGAAGGACCACTTGGTTCTTTGAGGTACCTTAGTATGTGTGGTGTCAGAATATATCAGTATTAGGGATCTTTATGCAGTGAATATACAGCTGTTTCCTTCAATGTGGCTTATGTTCTTTAGATTGAAAGAATCCTGGGTGTTCGTTTGCAAGCAGGACTGAGAGCCTGGACCCAAGTTCTTCTTGGACAAGCAGATGACAAAGCAGAAGTTGACATGGATACAGATGCTCCTCAAGTGAGCCATAAGCCTGGTGGTGAACCCAAGATCAAAGTGAGTTTTGCTGTAGAAGTTTTCTGCTTAATTTTTTTTTTAACCTTACTGTCAGTTAATCCAAGAATTATATCTGAGGCTTATATGAGAGACAGGTCTTTTTTCTGCATCTGTTTTTGGAGGAATACTTGCCTCCCCTTTAACTGCAAGTTGATTTTTCAGCAGTGTTTGCTGCTTCTTGAAGTCCAGAATTCTTGTCTATATGTAGGAGTATCTGTCAGTAAAACTTGTGTTTACTGTTTCTGCAGAACATCGTACATGAACTAAGAATAACCAACCAGGTGATATACTTGAATCCACCAATTGAAGAGTGTAGGTACAAACTTTATCAAGAAATGTTTTTTTGGAAGACGGTAATCCTGTCTCTACCAAGAATTCAGAGTCAGAGATACCAGGTAAGTATAATGAAGCTGTATATCAATCTAAGCAAGTAGTTTCACTTTGCAGTTGGTTGTGCTTGATATCTTAATGTGGTGTTCTAGGAGTGAACCTGAGTGCTGTAGAAATTCAGGTATATTACACGTATAATTCTGGTTCTTAGGTTGGAGTGCATTATGAGCTCTCTGAGGAAGAGAAATTCTATCGTAATGCATTGACAAGGATGCCTGACGGCCCTGCGGCTCTGGAGGAGACATATTCTGCTATCATGGGAATTGTGACTGAAGTGGAGCAGTATGTCAAGGTAGGAGGCTGACACCACATATTGCTACAGCTAAACTGAAAGTGGACCCTTCTCTCAGTTTTCCTGAGGGATGGGGATACACACATCTTCTGGAATGTGCTGGAGAAGTTCTGAACCTTGTAAAATACCTCAATCAGGTTTGGCTGCAGTACCAGTGTCTGTGGGATATGCAGGCTGAAAACATATACAACCGTCTTGGAGAAGACTTGAATAAGTGGCAGGCCCTTTTAGTTCAGATAAGAAAGGCAAGAGGAACGTTTGACAATGCAGAAACCAGAAAGGAATTTGGACCTGTTGTCATAGACTATGGCAAGGTAAGAAATTGTAGTTGGTCTGTATGATAAATGGATTCAATTTCAGATTGAGTGTATAGCAGAAAATAGCAAGGCTGACAAATTACTATTATGTAACTTTATTCAATCATAGGTACAATCAAAGGTGAACTTGAAGTATGACTCCTGGCACAAGGAAGTGCTCAGCAAATTTGGCCAAATGCTTGGCCAGAATATGACAGAGTTTCATTCACAAATTTCGAAGGTAAGACAAGTCCAAATTCCAGTTTTTCACTTTCAAGTCAACTGTTCTAGGCTTCTGAAATGCTGATTTGTGCCCCAAACAGTCCCGCCAAGAACTGGAGCAGCATTCAGTGGACACTGCCAGCACATCAGATGCAGTGACTTTTATCACATATGTGCAGTCCTTGAAACGTAAAATCAAGCAGTTTGAAAAGCAAGTTGAGGTATGTTGTCTTGCTAATGATACTTTCTTCTGGAAATGTCAGGCTTAGCTCTAAAAATATAGCTTCATAATATTCAAGTTCTTAAAGAACAGACGTGAGCTTCGTAACCTGTGAATACTGTAGTGAGCATTTGTTAAAATACGTTGCAACTTAACTAAGTTTTGTCTTTAATTTACAACCACTGTCTCTTGTAGCTTTATCGCAATGGTCAGCGCTTGCTTGAAAAACAGAGGTTCCAGTTTCCATCCTCTTGGCTGTACATTGACAACATTGAAGGAGAATGGGGTGCCTTTAATGACATTATGCGTAGAAAGGATTCTGCCATTCAACAACAAGTAGCAAATTTGCAGATGAAGATAGTTCAAGAGGATCGTGCAGTGGAGAGCAGAACAACTGACTTGCTAACAGACTGGGAGAAAACAAAGCCCGTAACAGTAAGTCATGATTGGTACTTATTCAGCAAGCGTGGTACATTCTCTGTATTCAGTAAGAAGCAGGTAGTTTATTTATATGCTTTTTCTGCAGGTTTTCATTTTAGATGATGGTAAAAGTCTGTTTGAGGGATCTATAATAACTTGCCAATATGTTGATGAGGGGAGGAGTGGTATAAGGAAATCTGCTCTTAAAACATAGGGCTCTACTAGGTGCAAAAACCTAGGCAACTCAAGTGACTAACAAGCGTTTGCTGAAACAAGGGCAATGTCAGAGGCACATATGTAGGGGGATTTAGAAGCAAGCTGCTTTTTTTCTTTCTTCCCAAAGTGCTATTTAAGAAAGCCAAAAATTGCGTGTAAAAGTGGGATGAGATTTGCTCTGCATCAGTATGTAACCTTATTGTCACTGAACTGGAAATGAGAAAATAATGATGCAAACAAACATTTAGTATTTACTTATTGATTTTACCTTGGCTTCAACTTGGCTGTAGGATTTTTGGGTTAATGTGTCCCATGCAACCTTTAGGGAAACCTGCGTCCAGAAGAGGCTCTTCAAGCTCTTACCATTTATGAAGGAAAGTTCAGTAGGCTGAAGGATGATCGTGAGAAGTGTGCGAAGGCTAAAGAAGCTCTGGAGCTAACAGATACAGGACTACTCAGTGGCAGTGAAGAGCGTGTCCAGGTACAACCTGCTCAAACAATATTTTGTCAATTTGAGATAAAAACACTTCATTTCCATCTCTTCTCTCCCTTAAGAGAGTGACCTGTAACCTGCAGTGTACTAGTGTCAAGACACAACCTCCACACTTCATTTCTTGCCTTAAGAGTATTCCTTGACTGGCTTATTCTTGTGAAGCTAGTATGGGACCTGAGGTTCCAATATCTCATGGTTCACTTGCTACTGCATTTCTTGACAATATGAATTGGAAGGCTATCTAAAGGTTTTTTACATGCTCAAAGTATTCTGTTAAACTTCCCCACTCTCATGATGTTGAAGAAATTAGAATAACTGCTGATGTTTGATACACTTTTCATTATAGGTTGCCCTTGAAGAGTTGCAGGATCTCAAAGGCGTCTGGTCTGAACTCTCTAAAGTCTGGGAACAGATTGATCAAATGAAAGAACAGCCCTGGGTTTCAGTACAGCCTCGCAAGGTACTTCTGTGTACATAAACAACATTACTGCAAGTATATGCAATTTAGGAATTGGACTTCTTAAGATGGGCAAGCTCAGTTGTCACGGTCCAGATTGTTTTCAGTGTTTAGGTACCTTTTTCAGTATCTTTTTAGCTTATTTCTTCTCATGCTAAGCTAATAAATTAATTCACAGGGTTTGTCACAACTTTAGTAATTTTGATGGGGATTTATGTAATTCCAGTAGTTTTGGAGTTGAGATTGAGCTGTATCAACAGAGAAGAAACTGCTGGTTTTTAAGTAGGCTGTTGGACCTTACTATGGAAACCTCATTATATGGTTGAAAGAACAGCATCAGTTTTAGTTCAGTATTCAGGAAGTAGAGAGTGGTAGAACACTAAGGCATAAACTGCCTGTGACAATATCATGTCATAATATGCAAATGTGTCTAACACTAAAATAGCTGTACTGTCAGTATCTCATCAGTAAGAGGTTTTTGTAAAAATACACTGCTTGAAACTTGTACAACTGTGTATGCAACACTTGCAGAGAAAGATTTCATTGCTTTAATGTTACTGACAGCTTCGACAAAACTTAGATGCTCTGCTGAACCAGCTGAAAAACTTCCCTGCCCGTTTGCGACAATATGCTTCCTATGAGTATGTCCAGAGACTCCTGAAGGGCTACATGAAGGTAACTTATGCTCATTTCTAAAATGCATGGGTTCAAGGGTTTTACAGTTCAAGGATGTAACTTGCTTTCTTGTCTTCTGTAGATAAACATGTTAGTTATTGAACTGAAATCCGAGGCACTTAAAGATCGTCACTGGAAACAGCTGATGAAAAGGCTTCATGTCAACTGGGTTGTTTCAGAATTGACCCTGGGTCAGATCTGGGATGTCGATTTACAAAGAAATGAAGCAATCGTCAAAGATGTGCTGCTGGTGGCTCAGGGAGAGATGGCTTTGGAAGAGTTCTTGAAACAGGCTAGTATCAACTGGCATATATGCATGCTACAGCAAATCAGAGGCTTGCTGTAGGGTGGCTGACACTTGTGTATTAAACTTAATCAATTTAAGCTGTTGATAAAAGTGCTGGGACTCCATGAGTGCTCTGTTTGGGGGAAGAGATTAAAGCCATGTAAGCTTCTGATGAAACTTGCATCATTTGGGAAATGCAGTTCTTAATAATGACTGCAGACACTCTGCCTGGTTTGTTTTATCTAAATGCATCATATTTTCAATATTTCTATCCAAAAAAGGGTAAAAAAGTAAAATATGGTTACTGTAATATGTTTCTCCTTTGTAATATGTTGGAGCAGAAGTTATTGATGTCATATCTTAAACTTTTATTTTCTTCAGATAAGAGAAGTGTGGAACACTTACGAATTGGACTTGGTTAATTATCAGAACAAATGTCGTTTGATTCGTGGATGGGATGACCTTTTCAACAAAGTAAAAGAGCACATTAACAGCGTGTCTGCTATGAAGCTGTCACCGTACTACAAGGTAAAATGGAGAACAGGGCTGAAGAACCTTCATATAATTCTGCCTTCCCCTCTTGTTCAGTTTATGTATTTGTCATCAGGGGCTGTTTAAGCTTACAGTTAATTGCACATGCGTATTCTGTAACTCTCAAGCCCTCTACTCTGCTCTCGTGAGACCTCACCTGGAGCATTGTGTGCAGTTCTGGTGTCCTCAACATAAAAAGGACATG
>JBCJKH010019631.1:26681-50307 GCA_039877255.1 Loriculus beryllinus
GACTCTTCATTAGGGACTGTAGTGACAGGACAAGGGGTAACGGGTTAAAACTTAAACAGGGGAAGTTTAGATTGGATTTAAAGAGGAAGTTTTATACTATGAGGGTGGTGAGGCACTGGAATGGGTTGCCCAGGGAAGTTGTGAATGCCCCATCCCTGGCAGTGTTCAAGGCCAGGTTGGACGAAGCCTTGGGTGACATGGTTTAGTGTGAGGTATCCCTGTTTATGGCAGGGTGGTTGGAACTGGATGATCTTAAGGTCCATTCCAACCCTAACTGTTCTATGATTCTGTAACTGTTTCTGTTAATAATAAGTAGCAGTCAAACTCCTGATACTGTTAAAATGAGTTTTAATACAGCATTTAAACTTCAGGTGTTCGAGGAAGATGCCCTTAGCTGGGAAGATAAGCTCAACCGGATCATGGCACTCTTTGATGTCTGGATAGATGTCCAAAGGCGATGGGTCTACCTGGAGGGTATCTTCACTGGTAGTGCAGACATTAAGCACTTGCTACCTGTGGAGACCCAGCGGTTCCAGAGGTAACTTTTTAATTGCTTTGTTCTTTTCTTGCCTCCCTTGGGGCACCATGTGTACAGGCGTGCAACTTCATTACTTCAGTGTAGCACTCTCTAAGTTGAATAACTGTATTCTGTACTAACTGGTCCATATGAAATATGTATATATATCTCATATATGCATGTGTGTATGTATGAGAATATGTATATGCGTGTGTATGTATATATATATATGTATGTATATATATATAAATGAGAAATGTAAGTACTTCTCTGGTCCAGGTGGATTACAGCCCTGTTGTATACACAAAGTTCATCAAACAGATGCAGCAGAAGTTGCATGTAGACAACTATGACAGAAAAAAGTTTGTAATAAACATGCTGATATACAGTTTTTAGAAGATGATTGGAATTCAGTCAGGTTTTCTTGCTAGTTCTGGTCAGCTACTTCTAGGATTTTTCTTGCATTGTAGCTGCAACAAGCAGGTTGATTTCTTTTGCCACAGCCTTCAGTCTCACCCTTCAAATACCATTTTCTTCCCCTGCTTTAAGTTGCCCTGGTCATCCTTATTCATTCCATACACTTCCAGTCAGATCAGAGAATCATATATGTGCATCTCTTCCGGAAATGGAGAACAAGTAGACCTTCAGCAGTTGAATCAGTAAATTGAACATTACAAAGAAGTTAGGTCATGTTGTTGTGTAGGTAGATGAGCAGCTATTTTGGGACTTTAGCCTTGTGTTCCCTAAGACTGCTGCACCACTTAGAGAGGGCAGTGGTCATTTAGAGACTGATAACTGTGGTGTTCTGCAGGCTGTGATTACTGAATTTTCTGTAATGTACTATGTTATTTTACTTGCAGCATCAGCACTGAATTTTTGGCACTCATGAAAAAGGTGTCCAAATCTCCACTTGTGATGGATGTTCTTAATATCCAAGGTGTGCAGAGGTCATTAGAGAGACTGGCAGACCTGCTTGGGAAGATACAGAAGGCACTGGGAGAATACTTGGAAAGGGAGCGGTCCTCTTTTCCCTGGTATGAAGTTGACTTCAGTTGGCTCTTGAAGTGATTTGATGTTTCTGTGCAGGAATTGGTATACTGTTCTGTAACACCGCTGTAAATTTTTGGTTTACATGTATGTAAGATGTTATGACTATTTAAATCTGTGTTGTCTCAATACAGCATTTACTTACAGCTGCTTCTCAGGAAGTTCAACTAAAACTTCCCTTACTTGCTTGTTGTAGGATTCAGATGTTGCTTAAGGAATCATTGCAGCTATTTTCTGTAAACCTACAGGTTCCATTTTGAACAGCCTAATTAGAAATAGAATCATAGACTCATAGAATAGTTAGGGTTGGAAAGGACCTTAAGATCATGTAGTTCCAACCCCCCTGCCATAGCCAGGGACACCTCACACTAAACCATGCCACGCAAGGCTTCGTCCAACCTGACCTTGAACACTGCCAGGGATGACACATTCACAGCCTCCCTGGGCAACCCATTCCAGTGCCTCACCACCCTAAAAAAATTTGGCATTTGATTGAAGGAACAGTGTCTATACTACCACAACCTGTTATTTAACTCATTGGTTCTGACCTACCTGTAGTCCTCAACTGAATTGTCACTTTAGCATGAGAGAGTAATGGTGAGGGAGGTCTGAATGGGAGTTCTCCCTGCCTCATAGACCTGATTGAGTCCCAGGCTCTACTGTGGGTATTTCAGGGATGGATAGGTAAGGAAAAGATCACAGTATGGAGCATATATACACTTCTGTATGAGACAGACCACATGAACTGACAGTTAATCTTAGAACTGAAGTATGACTTCTGACAAATTTGTGGTTTGTGCACTCTTGCGGTGTTGGGGAAATAAATGTCAGTTACTCCCATATAGTGGCCATCTGTGAAGCATAAATAAATGGATAGTTGGAGTTCTGATACAGATCTAAATTTATGTGGGTTTTAGGTTTTATTTTGTTGGTGATGAAGACTTGCTTGAAATCATTGGAAACAGCAAAAATGTTGCTAAGCTGCAGAAACACTTCAAGAAGATGTTTGCTGGCGTTTCTAGCATTATTCTCAATGAAGACAATTCTGTGGTCCTTGGGATATCCTCACGTGAAGGGGAGGAGGTATGGCTGCAGTGTTTCTTTTTAAATAAGATTCTGAAAATAAGTGAACATGGGCTGACTTCAACCTAATTCTTGTAGGTGCTGTTCAAAACACCTGTCTCTATCACAGAACATCCCAAGATCAATGAGTGGCTCACTCTTGTTGAAAAAGAAATGAGAGTGACCCTTGCTAAATTGCTTGCGGAATCTGTTACTGAAGTGGAAATCTTTGGGAAAGCAACTTCAATTGATCCAGCAGTCTACATCTCTTGGATTGACAAGTACCAGGTATCAATATGGAACACTTAAGCATACTGCAGCTTGGTTACTTCAGTGAGGAAAACTGTCTGATGAGGATTTTCTGTTACACAGGCTCAGCTCGTCGTCCTGTCAGCCCAGATTGCATGGTCTGAGAATGTTGAGTCAGCCCTCAATACAGGTGGAGCTGGAGGCAATAGTCCTCTCCAGTCTGTGTTGGCTAACGTTGAGGTCACACTCAATGTCCTGGCAGACTCTGTGTTGATGGAGCAGCCACCCCTTCGCAGAAGGAAACTGGAGCACTTGGTAAGTTAACAACTTCCGTTCCTTTTCTGGGTTTGTAAGTGAGGATTTTTTAAAGTTTAATGAAAAGATTGTTTAGTCTTAAGATTTATTTTCCCTCTAGGAGAAAGTTTTGTGTGATTTAAGCAGCTACATCAAGCGCTGATCCTGTAGGTGTTGGTAGTTTTCCACTATAGTCAGCTTAATGTATGATGGCATATTACAGACCAGGATCACTGAATTGATTTTCAGACTAGGTCTTTCAGATATGAAGGTTACTGATTTCTTTATTCAAACATGAAATACCTCATAAAGCCATTTATTATTGTAATTATTATATGCTTTTCTTTATGGGTAAAAATTTCGGCTGGCGGAGAAGTTAAAATCCTCCTGGATTTAGGAGTACTTGTCTTTATAGTTTCTGGTCAGTAAAATACATAGTTCAGTAGTGTGGTGGGTTAACAGACTGACTGGACCAGCGCGTTTTGCTGAAAGCTGTGGAAGTCCTTAACAAGAGCAGTCAACAATGTTAGTTCCATTTTTGTAGCAACAAGTTTTAAGGCAGAGACTGTTGGTAGGTCATGATTTCTAAGTGATGGCAATTTACTATGCTAATCCAAGAAGCTGTAGGATTCCTGGCTTTGTTAGCAATGAGTTGTTATTGCAGTGGTCTAAGGACTTACTTCATTCTCCAGATCACCGAGCTGGTGCACCAGAGAGATGTTACAAGATCACTGATCAAAAGCAAGGTCGACAACTCCAAATCCTTTGAGTGGCTCAGCCAAATGCGGTTCTACTTTGACCCAAAGCAGACAGATGTGTTGCAGCAGCTCTCCATTCAGATGGCAAATGCCAAATTCAACTATGGTTTTGAGTACCTTGGTGTTCAGGATAAGCTAGTACAGACTCCGCTTACTGACCGCTGTTACCTGACGATGACTCAAGCCCTGGAGGCAAGACTTGGAGGCTCACCATTTGGTAAGTTTGTATTGAAGTACAATAAAAATTTGAGACAGGTATATAAACTTGTTATCTCTAATACATAGCTTTAATGTAGGTATGCAGCACACTTAGGACTAAGTTTTTGAAGAACGAAACAGTCTTTTGGGAGAAGTTGTAACAGGTCTGGGTTTCACTGAACCCTCTTGGCAGGGACCATCGGAATCAGCAGTGCTGCTAGTGAGTACCTCAGATGATTAAATATTAAGACATGTTTGTCCCACTTCAAAAACAGGTCCTGCTGGTACTGGCAAAACAGAATCTGTTAAGGCTCTTGGACATCAGCTTGGCCGCTTTGTGTTGGTTTTCAACTGTGATGAAACATTTGACTTCCAGGTAAGCTGTTTGGTACTAAAAAAAAATAAGCTGTAAGAGTCTCTTCAAAACTCTGAAACAGCCAACAGTGTTTATTTTCAGGATGATAATCTTTTAAGTCTTAACTGAGCTGGTATCTGTGGATCATACAGATGCTCTGTATCAAAAAATGCTTAAAGCAGAAGTAGAGAAAAACATTGTTGGGGGGGGCGGGGAAGGTTCTTCTTGGTTTTTTAGTTCAATAGCAGCACATGGAAGGGAAAAAAGAGGATGTATAGGGTGGTGACGTAAGACTGGCTTTAGGAAAGTAACTTAAACTGGTTTGCATAGGTAGTATACTGGTTTAATGGAGAACAAAAGAGACTTTGAGACTGCTAAAATACCTGTACTATTACCAAATTATCCTTTGCAACATAACTGTGGAGTGTCCCTCAGCATGTGAGGTATTCTTCAAAACTAAGAAAATTTACCCAGATATTTCAAAAATAACAACGTCTTCCAGCTGAGAACCATATGCAATGCCTCTGTAAGTTATAACACAGCAAATGTCTCAAAATAAAAACCTTGGATGGGTGTGTATACATAGAAGACAATATGAAACATTGTCAAGGAGTCACAGTAGTCTGGCCAGGTTGCCCATCTGTTTGGTTTTTTTTCTGAACAGTTCTATTTTGATCAGACCAGGGGTCCATTTAGTCAACATTTGGCCTGTAGTGGTGACTGTGAGAAGATACTTAGGGAGCAGTAATATCACAGATAGTGTGTGTTACTCCTTCCTTGCCCCCAGTCCCCTTCCTACCTCTGGCAGTTTAGAGAAACAGGAAGTCCCAACCTGAAATGGGTTACTCTCTTCATGCTTCAGTGAACCCTTCCCCAGGTACTTGTTTCTGCCCTTAAATCTACACCTTTTGAAATGATTTATAGTTCTAGTATCCTCCTTGCAATAAAGGACTGGAGCTAATTATCTCAGCATTATGCAGTGGATTTATATTAACTGGTTTGTGAATACGCTGCAATACGGTATGTACTAATAGAAAGCTGTGATCATTTTCTGTGACTCTATGAAGCCATGAACATCTGAAAGTCAGACCCATTTATTAGCTCTCACAGCACTACAGAGATGGTAACCTACATAGAGATACAGCTCCTTCCTGCCACAGATACGTTGTATAACATCCTCTTCTCTGCTGCCTTTGCCTATTCATAAGCAAGAATGATCATGCAACTTCAGTGACTTTTGCCCTCTGCGTGTAGGCAATGGGACGAATCTTTGTGGGACTGTGCCAAGTAGGTGCATGGGGCTGCTTTGATGAGTTCAACAGACTGGAGGAGCGTATGCTCTCTGCTGTTTCCCAGCAAGTTCAGTGCATCCAGGAAGCTTTGCGAGAACATTCCAACCCCAACTATGACAAGAGTACGTAATTGTTCATTTGTAATAGCATAATTTATAATAGCAATGTAAATGCATTATATAGCATCTCTGACGTCCTTCATGGTGTTTTGTTGCCTAGTTGCATTTCTGCCAAGTACAAAGGCACTTTCGACCAAAACTTGAAGTCAGCTTTCAGCTGGTAGAAATCTGTATTTCAGCTGCAGTACTATGGACCTGTAGGAAAATGAAATAGAATAAAGTATGATTTCTGTTTGCAAGGTGATTGATTACCGACTCAGGTGTAACTATATGCGCTCTGTTTTCAGCTGCAACACCAATTACTTGCGAGCTGCTGAACAAACAAGTCAAAGTGAGCCCTGACATGGCTATCTTCATCACCATGAATCCTGGGTATGCCGGCAGATCAAATCTGCCTGACAACTTGAAGAAGTTGTTCCGTAGCTTGGCAATGACAAAACCAGACCGCCAGTTGATTGCCCAGGTCATGCTGTACTCCCAGGGTTTCCGTACAGCTGAAGTGCTTGCCAACAAGATAGTACCATTCTTCAAGTAAGTAACAAGTTTGGCTCCAGTCAGTAAAAGTAGAGTTATTGTTCAAAGCTATAATGTTCTTTGTATCTCACTAAGCACATTGTGCAGCAGTGTCATTTCAAGAAAATAGTGACATTTACTGAGTCTTGTGTTTGTCTCTATTCAGAATCAAACCATATTTTGTCTCTTTTGCTTCTTAGGCTTTGTGATGAACAGCTGTCCTCCCAAAGTCACTATGATTTTGGCTTGAGAGCATTGAAGAGTGTGCTGGTTAGTGCAGGTAACGTGAAGAGAGAGAGGATTCAGAGGATAAAGCGGGAGAAAGAAGAGCGTGGTGAAGTTGTTGATGAAGGAGAGATCGCTGAGAACTTACCAGAACAAGAGGTAATGTGTGTGATAAAATACTGGACACATGCTAAACAAAGAAGTAACTTTACAGTGTTTGCTATTTAGTGTTAAGCGGAGTAATGTTAAGTTAGAGAAAGTGGTAATTTGGTAACTTAGAAGCACCTAGTTAAACATGTCTTAGGAGTCCCTGAATCATAGATTGTTCATTATGCTTACTGCTGCTCAGTTCAGTAACTAAGTAACTAACTCAGCAGTTAATACCAAAAGCATAGTGAAGGGAGAAACGTGATAAACTACAGTTCTATAAACTGAAAATCAATAGGAATTCATTGTGTAGTTTCAAAGTTGAAACCATGGGGTCAATGGCTGTTTTTACTAAGACCACTTTGGTCTAGTGCTTCATCAATGAAGCATTTAGTTAAAGTATTCCTTGTCAAACGCATTAGGTAAAGCAAACTTAACAAAAATCTTAACCTAACATGACTTTCTCTGCAGATCCTGATCCAAAGTGTATGTGAAACTATGGTACCAAAACTGGTTGCAGAAGACATTCCACTGCTGTTCAGTCTCCTTTCTGATGTGTTCCCTGGAGTACAGTATCATCGTGGGGAGATGACAGCCCTGCGAGAGGAGCTTAAGAAAGTGTGTCAGGAAATGTACCTTACCTATGGCGATGGAGAGGAAGTTGGTGGCATGTGGGTTGAAAAGGTAAAACATGAAACTGAAAATGTGGAATTGAAACTTCATGTATAAGACTAAACTTCCTGCTTTATTATGAAAGTTGGAAAGCTTTTTCCTTTCTCTTGTCTGAAGTGAGCAACACATTGAAGCTTAGATTGATTGCTGAAGTTAAGCCTTAATTGCTGCATCGTTTCTTTTGTCACAGGTTCTACAGCTGTATCAGATTACACAGATAAATCATGGATTGATGATGGTTGGTCCCTCCGGAAGTGGAAAGAGCATGGCTTGGAGAGTACTTCTGAAAGCCCTTGAACGGCTGGAGGGTGTGGAAGGTGTTGCTCATATTATAGATCCAAAAGCAATCAGCAAAGATCACCTGTATGGTACTTTGGATCCGAACACCAGAGAATGGACAGATGGCTTGTTTACACATGTCCTGAGAAAGTGAGTCTTGAATAGCACAAATGGAAAATGGCTAGTACATTTGTGCCATGAATAAGCTGGCCTTATTCTTTGTTCCCTACTGCAATAACTATTTCCTTTAATGTAGAATCATAGACAATGTGAGAGGTGAACTACAAAAACGTCAGTGGATCATCTTTGATGGTGATGTAGACCCTGAATGGGTTGAGAACTTGAACTCTGTTTTGGATGACAACAAGCTACTGACTCTGCCAAATGGAGAACGTCTCAGCCTTCCACCAAATGTATGTTACTTTTTTTACCCGATGCTCATGTGCTGTCCTATAAGCTTGTTGCTTTTACCTTAATCTGTACTAATGCTGTCCCTCTCTCATTACGTGCCAGAGTAGTACTAAGCTTAGGTAGTAGCTTGCCAGAGTTAGGATCTTTTGTGGAAACAAACATTTCACATTATAGTCACTGACCTTGTAAGACAAACTCTGGGGGTTATATAAAAGACTAGTGTAACAGTCAATGATGAACTTACTTTAGGGTATTTTAATGCTGCTGTCGATTAATTAAAGGCTTAACATAAATCAACTTATTTTAAAAGGTCTCTGTTTGGGCAGAGGGAGAGAGGTTTAGGTTTGTTTTGCTTTTTGGTTGTTTAGTTTTACTTCAAGCTGTTGTTCTGAATCTCTGCTCTTCAGGTGCGTATCATGTTTGAAGTACAGGATCTAAAATACGCCACTTTGGCTACTGTGTCAAGGTGTGGCATGGTCTGGTTCAGTGAGGATGTCCTCAGTACAGACATGATATTCAATAACTTCCTGGCCAGACTAAGAAGCATTCCTCTGGATGAAGGCGAGGAGGAAGCTCAACGAAGGCGAAAGGGCAAAGAAGATGAAGGAGAAGAAGCAGCATCCCCAATGTTGCAGGTATAAATTAGACTACCTTTTGGGATAAGGTAGTAAGAATGCTTGTATTACAAGTAGTAGTATGGTGTACATAGAATTTATGACAGCCTGTCATAGAAAAGCTGACATCCTCTCTAACATACTTTTTTTAAAGACTGTTAAAATACAAAGTATTTCAAACCTTAAACAACATTATTTCTTGCTGTCTAGTAATCAAATGAGAAGCAAGTGCTTTGAGCAGTGTTTGTCTCCCCCAACAGATTCAGAGAGATGCTGCAACAATAATGCAGCCATATTTCACATCTAATGGCCTGGTAACTAAAGCACTTGAACATGCTTTCAAGTTGGAGCATATTATGGATCTTACCCGCCTGCGCTGTCTTGGTTCTCTGTTCTCCATGTTGCATCAAGCTTGCCGCAACGTAGCCCAGTACAATGCCAATCATCCCGACTTCCCAATGCAGATAGATCAACTAGAGCGCTACATCCAGGTAAATATAAGATGCTGCTAAGTGGCTGCTGTGTTTGATGTGTTACTATAGCAGTTGAATTTTATTGATTGTCCCTTAGGGTTTGTTCCATTGCTGTTAAACCGATATCTGCTTTTACTGCTTCTTTACAGAGGTACCTGGTCTATGCAATACTGTGGTCTCTTTCTGGAGATAGTCGTTTGAAAATGAGAACAGAACTGGGAGAGTACATTAGGAGAATCACCACTGTGCCACTGCCAACTGCCCCCAACATACCTATAATTGACTATGAGGTAAATCTTTCTTATGACAAAAGTGTTGCTCTTTCGTGTTATTGGGAGCTTGCTTCAGATTTTGGCGATGAAACTGGAAAACAAAAAACTAGGCTATCTGAAATTTTACAGTTTCACAGGTCAGCCTTCAAGCTGCCTGTTTAAATAAGCACGTCAATTTGATGCCGCAAACTATTGTGTGGTTTTAAAAAAAAAAAAAAAAAAACAACCAAAAAAACCCCGTATTTTAACTTAAGATTGAGCTATATTCCTATTGTAAATTGTCTGCTCATGTTTTTGTGCTGCTAGGTGTCCATTACAGGTGAATGGGTGCCATGGCAATCGAAGGTTCCTCAGATTGAAGTTGAAACACACAAAGTTGCAGCTCCTGATGTTGTAGTACCAACCCTAGATACAGTTCGTCATGAAGCATTGCTGTACACTTGGCTGGCAGAACACAAACCTCTGGTTCTGTGTGGCCCACCAGGTTCTGGAAAGACCATGACCCTCTTCAGTGCTCTGAGAGCTCTCCCTGACATGGAGGTATGAGTGTGTATGAATACATGTGAATTAGAGAGTAGTAGCAAGTCTCTAATCTCCTTAAAGATTAAAGCAGTCTTGATTTAACAGGAAAATAATTTGCTAACCAGAATTCAGTGATACCTCCACCTCAGTCAGTCACTTGTATATGTAGCAAAACCCAAAAGTTTTGTTGAGCAGAATCTGAATTTATGTCTCAAAACCCTTAGCCTAAAAAACTACTTCCTTTGCTACTTCAATAGTACAGGAGCATTCCTTCACTGAGTATTAAAAAACCTGTGGTAATGTTTAAGAATAGCTCTCATCCTTCAGTGTATTTAGATGGAGTAACAGTTACATGAAACTATAATATTCTAAGTACAAGGTTGGGCAGGGGGGATGTGGAGGACATACAGTGAGAAGCCAACAGTATACAGTCATAATACAGACTTACCTGAAATATAGATAGTATATGTACTTCCACCACACATAGCCAAGTATACCTGTTTTCAGGCCTCTTGATACACTCTTTTTCAAGCCTTAGTGTATTCTAACTATTTCTTTTCCTCATTCTGTTTTTAAGGTGGTTGGACTCAACTTTTCTAGTGCTACAACTCCAGAACTGCTCTTGAAAACTTTTGATCACTACTGTGAGTACAGGCGTACACCTAATGGAGTGGTGTTGGCTCCTGTGCAGTTAGGCAAGTGGCTGGTGCTGTTCTGTGATGAAATCAACTTGCCAGATATGGATAAGTATGGCACACAAAGAGTCATATCCTTCATTAGACAGGTTTGTTTTTCTTGGTAATCAACTATACCACAAGAGTTATTTTCAAGGAAGTACAGCATTCTACTGATCTTATTTTACTTCTGTTTTTTTTCCAGATGGTGGAACATGGAGGATTCTATCGTACATCTGACCAGACATGGGTGAAACTGGAGAGAATTCAGTTTGTTGGTGCATGTAATCCGCCCACAGATCCTGGAAGAAAACCTCTCTCACATAGGTAATGTGTCTAGTAAACTCCATATAGCAACAGAATAGGGGTCAAAATTGAAACACTGACTATGTAATCTATTCTTAATGCAGTTGTTTAAATGCCAGCTGTGCCAAAATCGTTCCTTACTTGTGAGCTGACTGCTAGTTGGTTCATTATGACAGCCAGCTAGTGGGTTCATTGCTACAATCCTTGAATGATCTGTTTGAAGTGCTGTGGATACTTCAGAATGCTTTGTGGTCTGAGTCACCAAGTAGCAATCAAACCAACTGCTTTTACTAATAATAATGTTGAATCAAGATGTGTATTTAGTTTCAGCAAAACATAATGAAAATAATACAAGCTGTAATTTGACTTTCTGGACTATGTAATCTGCTAATCTTTAGATTTTTACGACATGTTCCTGTGGTCTATGTGGACTATCCTGGACCAGCTTCACTGACTCAGATATATGGGACATTTAATCGTGCAATGCTAAGGCTGATCCCATCACTTCGCACATACGCAGAGCCTCTTACTGCTGCTATGGTAGAATTCTACACAATGTCTCAGGTAAGTTGTTAAATACAACCCTAGTCCTCTAGTATTAGAAATCTTCCTTCATTTAACATGCATTGTTTGTCTTTCATACGGATAATATGTGTACGGGAACTTGACTAACAGAGTTCTGGTGAAAGCTACTGGATGATGCTAACAAAATAATATCTTGCAATGCCAAGGCTTATAAAAAATCCGATGAAAATTTAAGATGAACTAACCAATGAAGTTTAAATTTTCAGGAGAGATTCACTCAAGACACACAGCCACACTACATCTATTCACCTCGTGAAATGACTCGGTGGGTGAGAAGCATATTCGAAGCATTAAGACCACTGGAAACCTTACCAGTTGAAGGCCTCATCAGGATTTGGGCCCATGAAGCCTTACGTCTCTTCCAGGACAGGTAAAATAAACATGAGATGGGGGACCAAAAATTAATTTCCCTACTCCTTGCCAACTTTCATTAGAAGGCCAGACTGAAGTGTGCTTCATGTTAAATAGCATTAATACACTAGAATTTCTGTTCACTGTAACTTTACACTCTAAGGAGTAGTGTATGTGCAAAGCAGAAACATACTTCAGTCATAGCACTGCCCTGTGATGTGGGTATATCCTCCCATTACATTGATTTGTAGTCACTGACTTGTTTCTTTATTCAGACTCGTAGAAGATGAAGAGAGACGCTGGACTGATGAGAACATTGATATGGTTGCTCTGAAGCACTTCCCCAATATTGACAAAGAAAAAGCTATGAGCAGACCTATCTTATACAGCAACTGGCTATCAAAGGTGAGTAAAAATTTAAGACAAAAAAAAAGTTTGGGAGCAACTGAGTGATGCAGCGCTTACAATCCATCTGCATGTGTATTAACATGATAATCAGTGCCCTTCATTTTGTTAAGCTGATCTCCCAAAAGCTGTTACTATGATTATCTGAAGTGCTATTGTAAGATCTACCACAGTACATACAAGCTGTGTTAGATAGTATTTCTCAAGAACAGTAAAACACTTACAGAAAATTAATGGCAGTTACTGCTTATGGAATCTCTTGGATAAGGCAGTGAGTGACCTTTGAATAACGCTAATATTATACTCTTTATGGTGGACTGTTGCTCACTATCTGAAGTCATACAGCTGTGCAATCTGTAGAAATCTTCCAGGGTCAAGGCAAAAGATCATCTAGCCTGCTGCCAATAGCAAGTGGCTAGGAAAGGCTGTTTAAAATAAACTGAGGAAATAAGGGAGGGGGAGTAAGTCTGTCATGGTACTTCCCAAGTCTCTTTGGTGACTGGCAGCACAGATTCAAGCTATGATAGGTTCAGTAGATAGAGTATCTGCTGCTATCCATGGCAGTTTAGGCTGTGGGCATGTTCTTAAGCAAGTTAAATTAGTACAGCTTTTGTAAAGTATTGTTACTTAAATAAGTATTTGAATAGTTCTGCTTTCATCTACTCATAAATTGATCCCTATGTAATCTTAAATTCCATACTGTATTGGCTGATTCTTTCAGGATTATATTCCAGTGGATCAGGAAGAATTAAGAGACTATGTGAAAGCTAGGCTTAAGGTCTTCTATGAAGAAGAGCTTGATGTACCACTTGTTCTGTTCAATGAAGTCTTGGATCATGTGTTAAGAATTGACCGGTAAGTTGAGACTTCAGCTGCTGATTGTCTATATAGTATTTAGAGACTTCTTCTAAAACGGAAGGATCATGCTCCATTCTTACTTCCTCTGTAGTCAGGCTACTCTGAGAATGGAGCATGATCCTGTTGTTGTCCATAGACAATACACTGCTGGCTTCTAGATAGCAGGATCCTATCTGGAAAGGTGTGTCAGTTTTGGTACTAACTTGGAAGTTTAGCTGTTCAAGGAAAAGCATCAGTAAATGGGTAACACTTGCCAAACATACGTCATTATGCTCTTTTTCAGAATCTTCCGTCAGCCACAGGGCCACTTGCTGCTTATTGGAGTCAGTGGAGCAGGAAAAACAACGCTTTCAAGATTTGTTGCCTGGATGAATGGTTTGAGTGTCTACCAAATTAAGGTTGGCATGCTAATTTAACTTTAAAAACCCTGTTAGTCAAAGCTCACACTTCTTAAATACTGACCCCTAAAAAATGCATTAAAATCTAAAGCAAAATATTAACAACTGGTGTTAAATCTTACTAGGTTCACAGAAAATATACAGGTGAAGATTTTGATGAAGACCTTAGGACAGTATTGAGACGTTCGGGCTGCAAAAATGAGAAAATAGCTTTCATAATGGATGAATCAAATGTTTTGGATTCTGGATTCCTGGAGAGAATGAACACTCTCCTAGCCAATGGAGAGGTAAGAAGATTTTTAAGTAAATACTCAAAGTGCCTTTTTACAGTTATAAGCTACAACAAAACTATCTTTTGAATTAGGTTCCTGGTCTCTTTGAAGGAGATGAATATGCTACCCTTATGACTCAGTGTAAAGAAGGAGCACAGAAAGAAGGTTTAATGTTAGATTCACATGAAGAACTCTACAAATGGTTCACCAGCCAAGTTATTCGCAACCTCCATGTTGTGTTCACTATGAATCCATCTTCTGAGGGCCTGAAGGACAGGGCAGCTACCTCTCCTGCGCTCTTCAACAGGTAATTGCTATATATTCCAGCATGTATTACAAGTACTATTAAAACAGTACTTAGGGGGAAAGTCTTCACAGATGCTTCATATTTCAGGTGTGTCTTGAACTGGTTTGGAGACTGGTCAACTGAGGCACTGTACCAAGTGGGCAAAGAGTTCACAAGCAAAATGGATCTTGAGAAACCAAATTATATTGTGCCCGATTACATGCCAGTTGTATACGATAAGCTACCCCAACCACCAACACACAGGGAAGCTATTGTTAATAGTTGTGTGTTCGTTCATCAGACTCTTCATCAGGTATGCTATTATTACACTGCCTTCTATTGATCTTTAGGCCACAGCATCATGTACCAGTTTCCTAAAAAGTACAATCCTTTGCATCCAAATAGATTTAGAAACAATGCATAATCAACAACTTTTTCTTGCCTAAAGGCTAATGCTCGTCTGGCAAAACGGGGAGGCAGAACCATGGCAATCACACCACGCCACTATTTAGATTTCATCAACCATTATGCAAACTTGTTCAATGAGAAACGAAGTGAATTGGAGGAACAGCAAATGCATTTGAATGTTGGTCTTAGAAAAATCAAGGAAACAGTTGATCAGGTACACGTCTTTCAGACTTTGCCCTCTCTAAGGCTGGAGTGATTAAATAGATCTCTGTGCTTAAATGGATTTTCTCTCCCGTCTTACAACCTATCCTAGGTGGAAGAATTGCGGCGTGACCTAAGAATAAAGAGTCAGGAACTGGAAGTGAAGAATGCAGCAGCCAATGACAAGTTGAAAAAGATGGTGAAAGATCAGCAAGAAGCTGAGAAGAAAAAGGTAAAAATATTTGTGGTTTTATCTGTGTATTTGTAAATATGTTCATTTACAAAACAGAGCCTGCAGAGCAGCTACTGGAAGAATTTCAACTTCTAAAAAGCAGTAATTTCCTTATAGGTCATGAGCCAGGAGATTCAAGAACAGCTGCACAAACAGCAGGAGGTCATTGCAGACAAGCAGATGAGTGTGAAAGAAGATCTTGACAAGGTGGAGCCTGCTGTCATAGAAGCTCAGAACGGTATGTTATCAACTGAGATCACCCTGTGGGTTTGGATCTAAAACTGCAGTCCATGGAAGTGTGTTTTGTTGTTGTCTGAGTTGGTCCTGCCTAACAGAAGTGTAGGCTCTGTTCAGTATGTAGCTGAACAGTGTTGAAAACATTCCTAGTCTTTGAGCTGTTTACAGTACTGGTCTGATACCTGATACTCCTTTTATGGCCTGTGGTCTGTGTATTTATTAAAAAGCTCGTAATCAGAAAGGCCATTGATGCCTCATTGCTGCACAGACAGCATACAATCAAGCTGTCCATTTGTTGAATTGGATAGAGGAATCACTGATTTAAGTGAATAATTTTTAGGCAGTAGAATAAGTTGCCTAAAAATGATATGTTTATTGTGGCCAGTTGGAAGTTGACATTCACAGAAGTTCATCTTGTGGTATAGTAGTTTGAATGTTATCCTCTAGTATCTGCTTCTCCAAGATTCTCGAAGGGAAGTTGAGAATCTTGAAGTGCTTTTACAAATCCAAGGTACTTCAGTGGACTTCGCTAACTATTTATTTTCTTCCTAATCAATGTTCATCATCTTTCTGGCACTGGTTAGCTGTGAAGTCGATAAAGAAACAGCACCTGGTAGAGGTCCGTTCTATGGCTAATCCACCTGCAGCTGTTAAGTTAGCACTGGAGTCCATCTGCCTGTTATTAGGTGAAAGTACAACTGACTGGAAACAAATACGTTCCATCATCATGAGAGAGAACTTCATTCCCACCATTGTTAATTTTTCTGCTGAGGAAATCAGGTAAAGTGTAAGCGTGAGCTATTTATGTGCATAATCTATTTACAAAGGTATGGAAGGTCATAACTGGACTTCCCTCTGTGCAGTTGCTTTGGTAGCACTTCAGTTCTTTAGAAACCAGTTCATTCTTGCATGTAGTGAATGTGTAGGTAGTACAGGAAAAAGACTACTGAGCAAATGCGTCTTACGCGGACTGGGACAAAACAGCTGCTGCTGAGTAATTTCAAGGCATGGTTGCAAAGCAGTGTGTTGCTGTTCAAAGCTACATCATTAGTTGAAGTTAGTTTTGCAGCAATAACAGATGAAGTGGCTGAAGCTTTATCCGGGCTGACCCAGCATCTGACTAGAAGGTCAGACTAGAGAAACTGAATTCCCTTCCAACTCCAAATTTTTCTGAGCAGAGTTTAGCAATTTATGAGTGAGTGATCTTAAAATACTGTTAAATGCTTTTTAACCCTTGTAAACTGTAATTGCTAAAACAGCATCTTGAACGGATTAAAACAGTCCCCCCTACCAGTCAGCAAAACTGCTAGGAAATGTTCATGTTAGCTGTGGAAGGCATGCCAGATAAAGGAGTACTGAACACGTGTGCTGACATACAGTGGACTCATGCTATGTCTAAAAACATTTCCTTTGCAGTGATGCCATCCGGGAGAAGATGAAGAAAAACTACCTGTCAAATCCGAGTTACAACTATGAAATTGTAAACAGAGCATCACTGGCCTGTGGACCTATGGTGAAGTGGGCAATTGCACAGGTAAAGTCAGTAATTTGGAGAGGTGAACATGAAAAGAGTGACCATGAAGGTGTGTAAGTGTCTGAAGGCTCTGAATTTGCCTCTATTCAACTAAATATTGCAAACTGTTTTGCTTCAGAGAAGTCAGTAGATTATCCAGATGAATGCTTATGGGCTCTCTGGTACTGTGCCAGAGAGCTAATGGCCAGGTGTGATAAAGATTTTGCATGAGAAACTTGAGGTTTACAGTAAACAAGACCCTTTCTGTATGTAGTGTCATCCTGCAAGACAAAGTTCACAACTGAAAAATGCAATACATCCTCTTAAGAGAGACTGCATAAATTTTGTCTTGCCTCAAAGTGAGCATCACTCAAAGGCAGCTCTGTCAAGGTCTTTCAGGCAGACTTTTAAATACTTGACTAGCTTCCTAAAGGAATAGGCTTTTGGAAAGATGTCCCCAAACCGAAATATTGAAAATTGGTTTTACTTGCCTGTTGGTGGTCAATACAACAGAATGTTTGGCTTGTTAAAGCTGTGCCTGCTGTGAATGGCATGATGAGGAGAGACTGTTTAGCTTCAGTGTTGCAAATAGGCCATATCCTAACTGATTTTGGCTTAGCTATACTCAGTTCCTTACTAGGACAGTCATATTAGCGCATAGTGGCTGGCATGGACACGCAGTCAAGTATTTATGTAGAACAGTTCTGTATACTAGTTCATGTGGCCTCACCATTTCAGATTGTTTCCTGTATTATCTACAGAGCATTAAAAAGATCTTGCAGAAGGCCATTTCTTGGGTGTCTGTGGGTGGTTTGAACAATAGTCTTAGGTACTGATAAACATTTCTACGTTTCTGTTAAGTAGCTATTCATTGCCATACTGGTTGCAAGTTTCTAAGCGTGAAAAGATGCAGTTAATAACATACCTGAATGCTGTGGTTCTTACTGGTTTAAAAGTATAAAGGGCCTGTTTACTGTTTACAGCTGAACTATGCTGATATGTTGAAAAGAGTGGAACCTCTACGCAATGAACTGCAGAAGCTGGAGGATGATGCCAAAGACAACCAACAGAAAGCTAATGAAGTAGAGCAGATGATTCGTGATCTTGAGGCCAGTATTGCTCGTTACAAAGAAGAATATGCAGTGCTGATTTCGGAGGCTCAGGCTATCAAAGCAGATTTAGCTGCTGTAGAAGCAAAAGTAAGACTTCTATATAATAATTTTCCATTCTTTAATCTTTGACAGTAGGAAATGGAACCATTCTTCATGCTTGTGACCAGACTTGGCTGCTTCCCACTTTGCAGTGCATTTGAGCTGTTTCCTCTCTGGATGTCACAAAGCTTCTTAACTACTGAAACCCGTGGCTTGAGTTGGAAATACCAACTCACGTTGGTGATTGATTAACAAGACAGTTCACATAAGGCTTAAACTAAGTAGAAAGCCTTTAGAAAAAGCATGGATGTAGGGTAATTGTAATGTCTTAACTGTGTTGCTTCTGGGAGGGCGGAAGGGGAAGAATTTCTCTGTGTATCTGATCTAACCATTGGCAAGTAGACACTTCTGTGCTGATACTTAGCACTTTTAAGTTCAAGTTAACAGTTAAAAACAACATAAAAAAATAACACTGAAGTGTAGAAGCACTAATTTCATTCTGAGCTTTAAGTCTAACTGCAGCCTAGAGTTAGTATTCAGGTGTCCTCCTGAAAGACTACTGTAACAATTTGTCATCTGAAGACTGTACTTAACCACTTATTTCTAGGTAAACCGCAGCACAGCTCTTCTGAAGAGTCTTTCTGCTGAACGTGAAAGATGGGAGAAGACAAGTGAAACTTTCAAGAACCAGATGTCCACTATTGCTGGAGACTGCTTGCTTTCAGGAGCTTTTATTGCCTATGCTGGCTACTTTGATCAGCAGATGCGTCAGAATCTGTTCACTACGTGGTCTCACCATTTGCAGCAGGCAAATATTCAGGTAAAGATGCAGTTATAAGTTAACCATGTATGCATTTATTGCAGTAGTAAATGATAAATAGTAAAGAAGGTTTAAGATTGGTAAGTAAAGAATGGAGCTATTGGAAAGTAATACCTCGTAGAGCTGCATTTACTTAAAATGTCCTCACCAGCTAGTTGGAGAATCCCCAGTCAAGTACTAACTGGATGTACTTCTTATAGTTCCGTACAGACATTGCAAGGACAGAGTACCTTTCCAATGCAGATGAGCGGCTTCGCTGGCAAGCAAGTTCCCTACCTGCAGATGACCTGTGCACTGAGAATGCCATCATGCTCAAGCGGTTTAATAGGTATTTCATTCTAAGATGTAGAATTCTAAACCAGCATTCTCACAGGAGCTTTGCGCACTTATCTAAGAATCACAGTAACTCTCTCAAAGCAGTTTCAGCAATTTCACTGTTGTGAGAACCTACAGTATTTGTAAAAGCTTCTCAACTGTGTGTAAACATAAAATCTCATTCATCTTTCCTTGCTTTTTTTGTATGCATAGCTGTTAAAATAAATTGGCCTGAGCTGAAGCTATTTTGTTGCCCAAATTCAGACTTACCTTTCAGAACTCTGAAAAATAAGTCACTGAACCTGGCCAGCTTATTCCTTCAATATACAGGCTTTTAGAGTTGAGACTTAACGCAGCCTAAATTCATAAAACTGCTGTCTGCAGTCAAAACCCAAATAATGACAGTGTTTTATTACCAACTCAGGTATCCATTGATCATCGATCCCTCCGGGCAAGCTACAGAGTTTATCATGAATGAATATAAAGACCGTAAGATAACTCGTACTAGTTTCTTGGACGATGCTTTCAGGAAGAACTTGGAAAGTGCCTTGAGATTTGGTAACCCACTTCTGGTCCAGGTTAGTTGCATGGTGGTATAGGAACTATTAGAAATTCTGCCATGTACTAGAAAACTTATGATTGTTCTGTTACTAAGGTGCAAACAACTTTATTTTCAAACCATGATTTAACAAGTAAACTAGTACTCGGTCATATATGAGGTGTTACTCCTTAGAAAAATATGGTGAGATACACAATCAGAGGAAGGCAGTTTTTTTCGCACGATTTCAAGATCAAATGCTTTTATTTTGAAATGATCTTTCTTTAATTCCATTTTACAAAATGACTTGCAACCTGGCTGTCTGTCCTTTGTTTCTGTTTCCTATCTCTAGTCATAGATAATAGTACCTAAGAAGGCTAATTATCTAGAAGTAAATCTGCTCTGAGTAGCAAGAGGAAGTTTCAGTACAAAGAAATGGGCAGTGGTAGGAATAGTGACTTTGACTTCAGATGGAC
Organism: Loriculus beryllinus; assembly: GCA_039877255.1. Lineage (NCBI taxonomy): Eukaryota > Metazoa > Chordata > Aves > Psittaciformes > Psittacidae > Loriculus > Loriculus beryllinus. The sequence continues at coordinate 46,727 of JBCJKH010019631.1, forward strand.
ATATTTTTTTGTTTCATAGTATGGAAGTGAGGAAGAAAAAGGATTCGCTTGCAGATGGGATCAGTAACTGTTGCCTGTGCTGCTTAGAAAAGGGCTTGCTATGAATTAGTGCTAACACAATTATGACAATTAATAATACCCCACTTCCAAGATTTTGTGTTGTAGTAGCCTCAGCTGTGTGCTTGTGTAGCTCACCTACAAATATAAACTAGAAATACCTTTGAATGTGATCCATATTCCAAGCCTGATTCCTCACCAAAGCTTTATGCCCTAGTTGGATCAGGTTTTTTTTAGCTTGAGACACTTGCAAGCAACAGAATCTTTTAACAAATCTCTGCTTCTAGGATGTGGAGAGCTATGATCCAGTTTTGAATCCTGTTCTGAATCGTGAAGTCCGGAGAACTGGAGGCAGAGTTCTGATTACTCTTGGAGACCAAGATATTGATTTGTCACCATCCTTTGTTATCTTCCTCTCCACCAGAGATCCAACAGTAAGTAAAAAAAAGTATCCTGCTTATAGAACTGGTATGTCAGAGAACTGAGAGTTTTTCATGTTTCCTGTGACAGGTTGAATTCCCACCGGACCTCTGCTCTCGTGTTACATTTGTGAACTTCACAGTTACTCGCAGCAGCTTACAGAGCCAGTGTCTGAATGAAGTCCTGAAAGCTGAAAGACCAGATGTTGATGAAAAACGCTCTGACCTCCTCAAGCTTCAAGGTATGCTTACCAAAATTAAAGTAACTTTCTCCTGTTCTAAAACAGTACAGTGATTTTATATAGCTGTGGAAATACGCAGTGAAGTATCTTTATAGCTGATGCTCTTGCTTTCTTAGGATGTCCAATGACAAAGTTCACAGAATTCATGTAATTCTTAGGAACTGATACATCTCTACAATATGTAACCGAATTTTTTTTCTAATTAAGGTGAATTTCAGCTGCGCTTGCGTCAGTTAGAAAAATCCCTGCTACAGGCGCTTAATGAAGTGAAGGGACGTATCCTGGATGATGACACCATCATTACTACTCTTGAGAACCTGAAGAAGGAAGCAGCAGAGGTCACCAGAAAAGTAGAAGAGACAGATATTGTCATGCAAGAAGTGGAGACTGTTTCTCAGCAGTACTTGCCTCTTTCTACAGCATGCAGTAGTATCTACTTTACTATGGAGTCACTGAAACAGGTAGGGTGAGTTGTTCTTCCTGTCAGAAGCTTCATGTGTTTACAGTTCAAAGCTAAATAGGCACAGCCTAATTCCAGCCCTAGCTGCCATATTGCAGTTCGGTAGGCACAAACCATTGACTGTCAAACAGCAGGATTCTAGGGAGAAAAAACTCTTTTTGTCTTTCAGATACATTTCCTGTACCAATACTCTCTCCAGTTTTTCTTGGACATCTATCACAATGTCTTGTATGAGAACCCAAATCTGAAGGGAATTACAGAGAATACTCAGCGTCTCTCAATCATCACAAAGGATCTCTTTCAGGTTCCGTTTTTTAATTACTAAATGTGATTCTATATTTTTGAAGGGTCAGAGTTCAAAGCCTCTTACATTGCTGTCTTCACTGTTTTGTTGGTAGGTGGCTTTCAATAGAGTGGCACGTGGTATGCTGCATCAAGATCATATAACGTTTGCTATGTTGTTGGCCCGCATTAAACTGAAAGGCACTATTGGGTAAACATTTATTTTCTCTCTTCACTTCAGTTAGAAAAGTGAGTTGTCTTGAATGCACCTAGCTCAACTCTTCTTTTTCCTTACCGTTAGGGAGCCTACATATGATGCAGAATTCCAGCACTTCTTGAGAGGGAAGGAGATTGTACTGAACTCTGCATCTCTCCCAAAAATCAATGGTTTGACTGTAGAGCAAACAGAAGCAATGATGAGGTTGAGCTGCCTTCCGGCGTTTAAGGACCTTGTTTCAAAAGTTCAAGCTGATGAGGTAAGTGTCAGCTATGGTTTGTTTCTGCACTAAACTGTCTGCTTAAGCATTTTTAGTGTCTGCTTTAAGAGCTTCGTGTTTACAAGTAAGTAATCCAAGTATGAGAAGGGAAGCCTTACAGATTAACTAGTTGTAGTTGTGGAAATGAATGCCCCTACTTCATTTGTAATCCAGCTATGAAACTTGACTTGTAAATACCAGTATTATTCATCACTTGGCTATGGAAACAGCTTCACCATTCACCTAACTTTGAGGTCAGCTTTGATTCATATGATAGCAGAAAGTGTGATATTTCATCTCTTTTACTGTATCACTAATGCGATAATGATGTGGTAGAAGAGAGCAGCCCTAGCCATACATAGTATTATTATGGTGGGTTCTTGGACATGACTATTAGAAATAAATTTGGGTAGTGCTCTGCTTCTGGACACTTTGCTCCTTGTCATGACGTGATACAAGAATGCATCTGTGTCCTAACTGTGAAACTGTGCATTACAAAGTCTGTCCTTATCTGAAATAGTACCTGTTTGGCTGCATAGGTTTTATATTAAAAGTTGAACTCTACTTTTGAATTAGACATTGCTACCTCTAATTTTCCTCAGATTCTTCCACCTTCAGGTGTAAAAGTACGTATAGCTTGCTAGAGATCTGTAGACCCAGTGGGGCTTGGAGGCAATGCAGAATTAAGGGAGATCATTGAATTGATTGGACATGTCTAAAGAAAGTGTAATAGACAAAGCATAATTTGAGTTTTATGTGGGTTTTTTTCTTAAAAAAACAAACAACAACATTTTGCTTCAAATACATTGAAGCAAAATGAGTCCAGAACTTAATAAATATGCTGGTCAAATTGCAGTCTTGCTCAGGGAAACATTGAAACCATTTATATATGAAACACTCTAGCCACACTTATTTTCAGGTCATAGTGATAGGGGACTCTGCTTTGAAAGGAACAGAGGCACCCATCTGTTGGCCTGACCCAGTCTCAAAGGAGGTGTGTTGCCTACCAGGGGCACGGATCAGGGATGTTGCAGATAAGCTGCCTGGTCTAATAAGTCCCACTGTTACCCACTTCTAGTGATCTGTGTGGGTGCTAGTGATACAGATAGCAGTAGCCTGGAAAACATAAGGACTGCAGAGCCCTGGGAGAGGTGGTCAGGGGCTCTGGAACTCAGATTGTCTTTTTGTCTGTTCTCCAGGATAAAGGGGAGGACCTTAAAAAGGCTAGGAGGATTAGATAGGTTAATATATGGCTAGAAGGGTGGTGCCATAGTCAGGGGTTTGGGTATCTAAAACATGCAACTCAATTTAGGAGGCCAGGTCTACTAGGGGCTGGTGGAGCTGGTCTGACAAGGGGGAGAGCGGTTTTGGTAGGAGGCTTGCTAGGCTGGTTAAGAAACCTTTAAACTAGATGTGTTGGGGGAGGGGGGCATCATTCCATCCCAGCACTCCCAGTCAGTCGGAGCAATGTAGAGATATTCCAGCCGCTCCAGCCAATGAACCAGCTTCATTTGGAGCTTGGCTCAGATGCCTCTCTACAAATGCCCATAGCATGGGGAACAAACAAGGAATTAGAGATGTGTGCACGTCTACAGGGGTATGATATAATAGGCATCACAGAAACATGGTGGGATGGCTCCTATGA
>JBCJKH010019632.1:0-18232 GCA_039877255.1 Loriculus beryllinus
TTTTATGTTGAGGACACCAGAACTGCACACAATGCTCCAGGTGAGGTCTCACGAGAGCAGAGTAGAGGGGCAGGATTTTTTACGTGTTCCATCCTAACTCTAAGCTGGAGAAGGAAAAAAATGAGTGCCCTGCAGGAAGAGAACTCCCCACTTACTCAAGGATACATCCTTCCATCCCAAGGTACTAATACCTGCCCAGGGAGCATATTAAAGAGCTTGCTGCCAACACAGATCCACATTACACAGCAGATGCTATGCATAGTTTGTCAAAGTACAGCAGCATTTGTGATTGGCATTTTACAACAGGACTCGAATAAGTGCTTGGGAGCAGAGAGCACATGCTAATTCAAAACCACATCCCTTACACAAGCTGTGGAGCTCAGCCTTAGGGTAAGAGAAAGCAGGACAAAGCTCCTTCAAGCACCAGATTTGCACACCGAAGATGCTTGTTTTAAATGGAACAGTTGTCAAATAGACAAGACTGAAAAAGTGATGGATTTTTGCAGAAGCAAAACCAATCCTATAATCTAAAGCTGGCGCCCAACATATTAACTGTGCTTCAAACTGGTATCTAGTGTTTGCAAGCAAAACAGCTCTCTTACCAAAAAATACTCTGTTGCCTACAGGAGCACATGGTTACAAAGTCAAACTTAGGGTGATCAAAGCCTTAAAAATGCTACAAGGACAGCCAGACAGAGTATTTTTCAGCATTTCTGCTGTTTTCTACCTGGGTTATTTACTCTCAGACCCATATAGCAAGAGGAGCACCCTTCACTTCCTCACTGCTTACAGCACAACTACTTTACATCTAGTCCTTGGGCCCAAAAAGGACAAACCCACAGAGGGAAACCATGTGCTGACTATGAAATACACTGCTTCAGGCAGCTGGGGAAGACCTTGTCAACAGACATCGAAACAACTTGTGAAAAAGGTGCAGCATATGCTTTGCTGTCAGAAAAAGCAGGTCAGACACTGCTGCTTTGAAGGTAATACTCCAGAAAAATCTTCTTGAAGGTCCCACCAGCAAACTGTCATTGCCTATCACTAAACCTTAATTGCAAGTGCCAGATGTATCATGCTTAACTAGCACCTTCTCTGACAGCAGTAAGAAGAATGACATTTTGGGAGTGAATACTTTAACATCCCTGTGTCAGAAGGCCATGCTATTTCACTGACTAAACACAGAGCATTCTTGCATTAACGAGGCTTAAAGCAGAACTGAAAGCTAATACAAAGCAAAAACTTCTCATCTCTGCATACTCCACATGGAATGTTTAGGATTTCCTTAATGTGCCTTTTAACAATCTGAATGAGAGAGAGAATCCCATTTTCCTTGTGACTCAGGGCAAACAAAAGAGGTATTTGCTGTGAAGGGAGGAACAACAGGTTTTCTTTTCTTCTTTTTCCTCTCTCAAATACTTCTTCCCCTTCCAATTTCTACATTCCCACTACTTACACAGCTTGTTCCCCAAAAGCTGCATTGTGTAACTGTTTGAGGACTTTGCTACATCAAGATTGAATGTGGCACAAGCCATTTGATAAAAGAGCAGTGGACCTGTCAATCTGAAGTCAGACTTGTCACGACAATCAGCAAGTCAAGAGGAGGGCTGCAGCTCCAAATCCACTTATGGCAGAAGGACGTGGAGTAATACACTACTTCGGCAATAACAGATCTTTCTAGATTTCACTGCAGCCAACACCACCCACATAGTAAAAGGCAGTTGTGTTGGAGAGATGAGTTTGACAGTGTATCTACTAGTGAACAGAGCACAACAGAAGCAAAGTCTATGTTTTCAGAGACTCCAAAGCAAAATGAACAACTGCAGAGATTGTCAAGCTGCAGAACTAGGTCACAGAATGAGACCATTACTTTAAAGCAAAATCTGGAAGCAAGCTTTTCTAGCTTTTTGTGGTTCTTGGGGTAACCCTTTCAAAGAAGAGCATGGAGAGCTTCAGTGTTAACAGATGATATGGTAATAAACCCCTTTTCTAGCTGTATCAAAAAGACTCATCCAACTCCAAATTAATTCAGCAGTGGTTAATAAGGCCCTACTGTGCTTTTGCTGGTTTGATTTGCTGAAAGCTACTCCGGGTCCTAACACTAGATGAAAGGTACAAATTCTCACAGGGGAAGTCCACATTCACACAATGCTTATGAACACAGGAATCATCTGCTGATTTGCAGCTCTCAGATCTTCTTCTCTGACTCATTTTCTCCCAATTGTTTTTCTCTTCTTCATTTACTCCCCTTTTCCTCAGTGAAGGTTATTTAAACTTCAAGGTGAATTAAAACTGACTAGACGGCTCTCTTCAGAGCTGTGTAGCACAGAACAATTCCCATTTTCCATGCTGACTTACACTTTTCCTGCAGCCAGACTGTGAAGAAAATCTTAACTACTGGCACTTTCAGGCTGCTGGCCTTCAAAAGCTGTAGCCACAGCAGCAACTGCAGTGTTGCCACATGTTAAAGACATGAAGAACTAGCTGAAAAGCAATAAAAATGATTTCTCATTGTATATGATAGATCTTCTATGTTTTGGAATGCAAAGCCCTTTGGAAAAAGTAAGGAGGAGCTTTCAGTTGGACATGTCACAGCAGCAACAACTGTTTATCTCCAGGACAGCTGAAGGAAGAGGCATTTCTCTTCTCCTGTTCATAAATCAAGCTATAAATTCAGTCAGTCAGACACACAGCTGCCTGGGGAAGCTCTGGCAATATGGAAAAGCCACAGGAAAGCAACCAGCTCAAAATTCCCAATTTGCATATGTGAATAAATCTGTCCCTGCTGTTTGGAGATAATCCAAGGCACGGGGAATTGATAGCAAAATATCTTAAGCTTCCATATGTAAAAATCTGATGGTCAATCACAATAAATACAACTTGACATCTGAATCAAGGACTTCCATCTATTTCAATAACTTTGTCCAAGGCATGTCCATGTCACACCATTATACCCATTCAATTTTCCAGTTTAGGAAAACAAAACCCCAGTTTCTCTACATCAGCTTTTACACAAATAAAGTCCCTTATAAAAAAGTCCCAAATAAAGTTTTGCAAGTGGGGAGGGGTTCATTAAATTTTAAGTGTTTGGCACCCAGCAGGTGAGAAAGTGGGGACAGATACTGAAATGGAAATGAAAACAAATGATGGAAAAAGAATCCATTCATTTCTTCCCTTTCCTATGCAGCACGAAGCAAATTGCCTCCCTTGCAAACATCAAAATAAGGAAGATGAACAGAATACAGTTTTCAGAGCAAACATACTCCACTTCCAGGCAAGAAGTGCATGTGCTGCTCTTCATTCTTCATGTTATTACGGAAGATACTGGAAAATGCAGTCTGTAGTAATGCAATTGTCTCTTGAAATCCTCAATGTCCATAATTAGAATTGACTCTGAAGGAAGTAACCCTTCCTCATGGTTTCAGTTGATTTTGCATCATGAGCTCTGACGAGTCACAACTAACTATTCATAGCACATAACATTTGGATGTGATATTTGGTACCTATATGAAATACTAAGTTTTTATCCATTTCATGTTAAGAATTGCTGACTTCTAAATAAGTTTATGGAAGGACAAAACTAGAATCTAACATCTGACTGCTTCAGGAAGTCCTGCCTTCATAAAGTATTGTCAGTAATGCTACAAGAAGACAGTACTGATACTGTAAGCTTTGTTGAAGTCTGTCAGCTGGCATGCTGGATAGGCTGCTCTGAGTTTTTTCCATAAAAATAACTAAAAATCTTCCCTATCACCTCCAAAACCCCTCATATAGGAAAAATTTTAATAAGTTAATTAGTTCCTCTGGCAGAAGTTAATTCTGCCATGCAGTACCAGAATAACCCAATGCAGTCACTGAACTTCTTTCTTGTTGTCACTGTCCACCCGTGCCAATTTTCAAATAACATTTCCATTACTGCCATGAGTTTTCATGAAGCAGGGCAGTGTAGATCAAGTTCACTGAAATTCAAACTCCATCAGACAAGCTTGATTCCAGCTCGCCACTCCCAATATTCATGTCCTGAGGCTAACAACAGCTTTCCCACAAATCCAGTCAGAGGAAGCTTGTGATGCTACCACTGCATTATTTCATGTGCAATGCTCATTTAATGTGCCAGAGTATTCATAGTATGTGTAGATGTGTCTAGAGCTTTGTAATCTCCCTCTGTTAAGCAGTTTCTGTCTGACTATATGAGAATGAGTTTAACTGAACTAAGGGAAAAAATACATCAAAGTCAGGAACTAAGTTCCCTGCAAGCTGCAAGGAATCGAACTCAGATATTAAGGACAGTTTTATAAATCAACCAAGGGTAATACTATCAGATAAAGGTCAGATACAACAAAAAGCCTCTAGGTGAAAGGGAACCACTGCAGCACCAGAAGCCTGAAGCAGGGAGATAGGAGAGGCAGTTATAAACAAGAAACATATAAGCTATCCTGGCACATTTTCAATTATGCCTGTAATGCAGCTTTATTAGGTCTAAGTGCAAAGTGAAGTAATCAGTTTTAAGAGGTTTCATTAGAAACTGCAACCTCATCAGATCTGTCCAGATTCAAAATATTTCAGTATAATTTTTATTTCTTTTAGGAAAGAAAAAATGATCAGACTGAGTCTTATTTTTTACTTTCTGCACCATACATAATAAACAGGATGTGATTATTAATGTGCATTTCTAGTAAAAAATCTAAGATAACACAATATTCAGGGTTTCAGCTGCAATGTACTGAAGCCAAAACTTCAGGAGGCTTTTGTACAGGTCTTGAGCTTCCTTAGGCAGCAAACACAGCAAAAAAGCCCAACTCTAACACCCCTGGTGATGATTTATTAGCAAGGTTACCTTTTAAACCAGTAGATCTCCTCTGGGTCTGCAATTCCATATTCTCTTAACTTCATCACCATCAAAGAGCTCTTCCTGATGGCTTGCTCATAGCGCTGGCTGCGGGACAGGAAGTTCAAATCCTCATGCTGGAAGTCAGGGTCATTAATAACTAAGGCCTCTGGGGACAGAAGAGGACAACAAACTCAGCTTCCACAAACCAACAGGCAGGTAAGAAATGATTCAGCCTTTTCACTTGCTGGACTTCTAGGTACAGATAACAGAACATTCAAAACAACAGCCAGTGCAATTAGAAAGATACCAGAGCTCTTGAAGAAAGGGACTCTAGCAACAGGGCATTCCCCCATTCCACACATAAAACACATCTTAAGTTCAAACTACACCTGGCAAGAGGGTAATTCACTAATGAAGCCCTCAGCTTACCTGCAAGGCCCCTCAATAACCATCTCAAAGCCTCAGATAATCACCCTTACTGCCAGAAAAGCTGCCTCATGAACTTTGATCCTTGCAAAAGGGCACAGCTATTACTCCAACCATGCCAACTAGAAGCCAAGATATCCAGAAGCCAGAGTCCCCTTTGGCACTGAAGTTACACAACCCTTTGGGAGTCTCATCCCAGTATGGGCTGGGAAGAGGATGTTGGTATTCTTCCATTAATCTCACATATCATGGGAATGGTGAGTGACAATCACGTTGTACGTGTACTGTTGGGCACAAGTGTACTAGAAAGAAAAAAGGGAGAGGGCCCAAGAAATATGCCCATAGGAAATTGCCTCTGGAGGAAGGGACAATTGAGAGGTAGGACATTGTTCTATTAGAGCCACCCTTAATACTTTTGGCGAAGGGGAGAAGGCAGGGATCAGGGACACAACACTGCTCCTGCCTATCTCACCAAACAGAAACCCTTCCCTCAGGCGGTGCCTTTCCCCTGCAAGCCCCCTCCTCACAGCTTCCCCTCTCCCGGGGTTTCTCTCTCTCCCCAGAAGTTCCTATCCAGGTTTTTCCCTGCCCTCTACCCGGCCTCCCCACCACCCCCTCCGCGGGGCTCCCTCTCTCCACATCCTCCTCCCTCCCGCTCTCTCCCCGGGTTTCCCTCTCCTCAGAAGCCCCATACCGGGCCTCCCTCTGTCCCCGCAGCCTCCCCGCACACCCGATTCCCCCTCCTAAAGCCTTCAGCTCCCCTCACAGCCCTTCCCGAGCTGCCTCCCTCTCCCCACAGGACGCCCTCCCCTCAGCGGTATGCGGTCACCGGGCCGGGGCCATCCCCACCGAGCTCCTTGCGGCGGCGGGTGCGCTCGGCGCCGCCATCCAGGATGTGCGTGAGGAGCTCGGGCTGGAAGGTGGCGGCGGCGCGTTCCCTCCGCAGGTCCGCGTTCATCATCGTGGGGACGGCGGCACTCGGCCTCAGCCCCGGCTGCCTCCCACCCCTCCGACCTCCGTTCCGCCGGCCACGCCTCCACCGTACGTCACACCCGGGCACGTGACCGTCCCCTCCCGCGGGAAGAGGCGGTGCGAGCGGTGAGCGGTGGATGCGGGTAAGTGTTAGGTTGAGCCGCACAGCAGGCATTAAAGGGGCCGACCGCGGGCTGCAGGCGGGGCAGGTAGATTAGATGGGAATAGATGGATAGATATGGCATTGTAAACCTTGCACACAACGTGCTGCGCCTTGGAGCGGGTGTGTAGTGAGCTGCGCTTAAAGCGCTGTGCTGGACGGACAGTCAGTGGGGTGGGCGTGCGTGAAATTGGGCATTACACAGAATCAGCTAGGTTGGAAAAGAGCTTTAAGATCAGTGGCATAGCACATTGAGACTGCACGTAACATCCTGCACCTGCAGCCAGGCATTTTGTGGTTCATTAAGTAAGTAGTTCATTAAGAGCCCGTGCTGCTCTTGGTCATGCATTAAGTACTGCATTAGGTGTATAGATATCTGCATGTAACGTGCTTCACTTGGGGACAAGTGTATGGTAAATGCACATGCAACATCCTGCAGTTGAGGTTACATGTGCATTAAATTGTGCACTGAGTAGGCACATAGGTTGGGCTTGTGTTAAAAAGAGCATTAAATGCACATTGAGCATCCTACATTCCTGACTGATCCCACCAGCTCGTGCTGCACAGCTCGAGCAATGTAGGACAACCTTTGCCCTGTTAGGCAGGTGTAGGATTGAGCCTGCTTTTTAAATCTGGGTTAGGTGAGGTGAAAATGAAGGGAGCTGCAGATTGCGTGGAGGAGATCTGCCTCCATCACTCCTGGGTGGGATCCTGTTAGAGGGGTTTCATGGCCTTGCACAGGGACACGGGGCAACCAGATCCAGCACCCAGGGGTGTGCAGGGACAGGGTGAGCAGGATCACCCTGGTCTCGGTGGCTTCCCACATCAAGGATGGCAGTGGGGCATTTTGCAAGTTTGCAACCCCTGGGTTGAGCAGGCATTAAAGCCACAGCGTTACAGCTCCCTGTGTCGCTGCTGCATAATCAGTATTGGGGATCCTCGAAGCTGCTGGGGTGGCCTGGGCCATTGTGCAGCTCTTGGGTATCCTCACCAGGGGGGCAAAAACCAGGATGAAAAACAGTAAGTGGAGCATGGAAACATGCCAAACACAGGCCCCCTGCAAGGGAGATCAGAGGAAAAATTATGCCAAAAGAAACCACTTTGAGGCACAGCAACAGCCTAGCTATGGCACTGGTTAGCATGCATGTGCTCCATACTGGAGCTCACAGGAGGCCTCACTTGAGTCTTGTCTTGGGGTGAATCCTTCTATCTCATTGCTGCCTTCTAAAGCCTCCTAGACTCCTGATGAAGCCAGGTGGGCTTGTATGCAAGTAATTGTTCTCCAGCTGCAGGATCAAACACTGCCAGAATTTCTTATCCTGCAGCATAAGAACAGCCTTGGAATCCTAATCTTGCTGCATGATACCCCATCACCCCAGCAGCTGGGTCTGTTCCTGCATCTCAGTCCCTCACACTCTGAACTTCTCAATCACCATTTTTCCCACTTACTTAACCTTTCTCAACCTATCCGTAGCCTAAGGGAGACCTGGAGGATCTGGTGGGTTGCCTGTTGCTGTTGATGCTGAACTGTGGTAGGGGAAGGTAGCCTCACTTCATGGCAGGATGCTGGGGGCTTCACATGTGCACTGAGCTGCCAGCAGGACTCAGCAGAGAAGCTATGGAGCTCCTGCAGTCCTCTGGGTGGGGAGGCCCTGGTTGAGGACACAGTTTTGGGGCAGTGTCACCTGGTATCTAGGTCAGATACTGGGGTGGCATGAACTCAGATCTTTCACTTTACTGCAGGCCTGACAGAGATGCTGCCAAGTGCTGGTGTCTATTACTTTCCATGGGAGATCAACAGCTCAGTCCCAGAAGGGGAGGCACTGAGAACATTTGGCAGGTGAGAAGGGTGCACTGCTGTTCTTGCAGGCCAGGCTTTTCCTTCACTGGCTGACCGCCTTCCCTTTGTAATTGTTGTATCTCTGCACTGCTGAGCTTCCCAAATCAATCATTCCCAGGTTATGCTCCTATGACCTGGCCCGGTCTGAAGCTATTCTCACTGCTCAGCACAGCTCAGCTCAGTACCAGGTTTGTGTCGACACCAAGTTTGTGGAGCCATTCCAAGCCCAGCTGGGATCTTGTTACATGGTCCTGGGAGAGGCTGAACATAGAGAAGGTAAATGCTTCAGGCACCAGTGCCCTTTGCTTTTTGCTGTTCAACAGCTTCTTCATGGCTCCTTGTGTGCACGGTGAGACACGCTGTCACTGAGGTTGGCGTTGGCCAAGGCAAGCCTCTGGTCACACAAGCGTGTGATTCAGGGCAGGAGCAGCCTGTCTCTCCCCATTGACCATGAGAAGAGCCACCACCATTATTTTGGTGAAAATCCAATGCTCTGGCACTGATTCTGTTCTAAAAAAGAAGCACCTCAGCAGCATCGCTGGGTTGGTGAAACCTGTACTGGAACCTTCTGGCATCATTGCCAGCCACCATATCATCTTCACTCCAAACATGGCTGATTGCAGCAATACCTCACTGTGAGCTGGGGGTTGATCTTTGCCATCCTTGAAAGGCTCTAATTATATCCCTGCCCTCAGACACAGGATGTGAGGAGTGCAGCAGGCTCTGTTGTGTAACAGGGCACCCTGTTATGTCCTTTCCTGGGTGCCCTGAGCATTACTCCATCTACACGGTTCTTTGCCTGGGGACTTGATCTGGGCTGGGCTGGGCGGTTGGGAAGCAAATCGCAGGTCTTGTCTTGCCCACATCTGGCAACAACTGTTCGTATTCATGCCATTGAAACCCTCAGTGGCACGTGGAACACCACACTGCACATGGCATTGAGTGAGTAACTGGCTAAGCCACTGCTGCAGAATTCCTTTAGAAAGACATAAGACTTTGTTTATCACAGCTTAGGAGTGAGTTGTCCCCATTTTGCAGGGGTGGACAGGAGCAGGCTGAGATGGTGGCTGTGTCACCAGGGTTTGGCCTCTTTTGTGCATCTGTCTTACCATTTGAATGCTACCAACAAACTGTCAGTTATAGTCAACATTGAGCCTGTTCTAAGCCCAGCTTTGTCCTGTCCTCGTCTGCATGGAGGCATTCAGAAATGAGCTTAGAACCCATACCTGGTGTTTTTCAGACAGGGAAATCCAAACTTCATCCAGTCACGAAGTAAACAGATGCTGCATGGTAGGCATTGGCATGTCCTAGGCTCAGTGTTCCCCAGTGCACGGAGAGCACGGTGTCAGCATTTTCTAGCCAACAGAAGGAAAGCACATCACTAAATTAACCTGGGCCTGCTGCTCACGGTGGTGGCTGGTCCAGTCTCCTGCAAGTTCTCAGGCTATGATTATTTGGCCAGCTGGAGCCATATGCTGCCTGAAGGAACCTCTCTGTTTGCCTCCAAGCTGCTCCATCTGGTTTTCTTCATACAGAAACGTCCTGTTTTTCCCAGGTGAGGGTCCCGTGGTAAAGGCACGAATACTGACCTGCGTGGAAGGGCTGAACGTGCCCTTGCTGGAACAAGCCATACAGGAGCAGAGGAAATACTTCAGCGAGAGGCAGAAGAAGATGGGAAACAGCACATCCTGACAGCACTCTGGGACCAGCCATGTGCTGGTCTTTGCACTGCCATTTGCAACAGCTGTGTTAAAAGTAAATTTAGAAGGTGGGTTTGCGACATGCTGAGGTTTGCTGTGGTAAATAGCAAAGTAAAGTCACTATGAGGGAAACACCTGAAGGCTGCGTGAGTCAGTATGTGCCTGTGGGTTGTCCGTTCATGCAGGTGTCATCACTGAAAATAACCTCTGGGAAGCAGGTTTGTTTGTTTAAAAAGGGCGGTTAAGGAAAGGGAGCACTTGGGTTATACTGATCCTTTTGCAATACAAGGCTTGGAGAGGTCAGGAGCAGAGGAAGTCTCTGAACCTGGAGTTAAGCAACTTACTCTCAAAGCTCAGCAGCTTGTGGGCTGTTGGCAGATAGAGGGTGAAGGGCATTAGCACGAAGTTCATGAGCCCTGTGTGGCTGCAGGTCCATGGTTCCATGTGTTTGGTTACCGTGACTCAGCTTCCATACAGGAGCGTTCCTGGCAAAACACTCACAGATCTGGGCTGACCTGCAAAGAAACAAGAAAAACAAAGAGTTACTATTTCTAGCAGCACTGCCTCTTCAGGTTTTCAGGAGCTGGTGTACAAGGGGGGGGATTGATTTTAACTCTAAAAAACATATTTGCAATGCCCTGAGAATCACAGCTTGACTTCAACTTGACTTTCTTCCTTGACACAACTAAGTTTAAAGAGAGCTTAAATCACTTTTTTGAAGCTTTTGATTGATATATTCCTAAATAAAGGTTAAAAAAGAAGGCAGACCGTCTTTTATTGATTGAAACCCTCTTTCATGCTAAGGCAAATGCATAAGGCAAAGGCCTTGCAGAAACCCTTGGATTTGCTGTATGGATGATGTAAGAAAACCTGGCAATGTGCAGTTTACCGCCTCCTCAGCACTGGGTGTGTGAGGAAGTGCTTGGCTTCGAAAGAGTTGCAAGAGGAGGAGATGGAGTTACATCAGAGCCACTCTGGTTTAAGAACACCTGGCAGATTTAAGCCATCAACAAAAAGACTGAAAATCACTGATGTGACATGAGAATAAGTTAGTGCAAGAGAGGAGACTCCTGTGCTATAGGAATCCCTGGACCTGGAGGTAGCTGGGACTGTGGTTTGCAGGCGGAATTCAGCCTTGTCTCCTTTTTGCTGGTGAAATGTTCAGAAAATAGGGACTGAAGCAGTACAATGCACAGCAGCAGATCAAAACACTATTGGCAAAGTCCTGTGTTACCAGCAGGCTTGGTTCAAGGGCCTGAGATAGCTCAGTAATTACAGTGCTTTCTATAATCTTTAATCTTAATTTAGCCTTATGTTTTTCATTCACACAGTTACAGAAATACAAAAACTCTGCCTTAGCACGCTTTGTTCTGCCCAAGTCCAAAAACATGAACTCAAGAGCCAAGATTTTAACCTGGTTCTTTAAGAGGCAGTGATGAGCCTGTCGTGACGGGTTTATGTTTACACCTCATCTCCTGTCTCTTCTCCCACCTCCCTCCCCATGCCTAAATTTTATCCGAATGGCCAAGTTTGCCAGAGAGTTGGGAATAGCCACAATGCCAGGGCTTGGAACAGCCAAAATACCACATTCCTACAAGTGTTACGAAGAAAACTCCAACCAGAAAATCAACCAACCATGAAGAGGAGAGCAGATTTAGCAGGGACTCCGAGTGGACACATGAGGACAAATTCAACCTTCACAAGCCACTGGGGAACCCACACTGGAGTTGGCCATAGCCATGTGGATCCCTCTGCAGCCACAGAACAACCACGCTTTGGTTCTTTTGCATTGGCAGAAATCAGGAGCAGTTGCACAAGGATGTTAAGGTGGCTCAGCAATGGGTCAAAGCAGTACTTTGGAGGTCACCTAAAAGTTAGGGTCTGCACTGTGGACCCACGCACCCACGTCCTGCTGTGCCCACCCAGAGACACGGAACCGCCAAGCTTTGTGGAGGACGGGCCCAACGGCTCTGTCTGTCTGCGTGCCACGATGCAGAATATTTCTAATGGTTTTTAATCTTGCCATTTGCCAGCTATCAAGTCAATGATTGACCCCCACCAAGGACATCTCCCGAAAGGCTGACTGAGTGGCACAGCCCACAGTGGGAAGCTTCAAGGGACAATTGAGCAAGAGAAAACAAACACATGAAACAAGAAATGACGAAAAAAAGACATTTCTGCTGTAGGTTTGACCTGAGCATCCCCAGGGAACCTCCATTCTCCGTTGCATCGCCTTGGTGCCAGGCACTGTAAAAGGGCTGAGGAGCCTCCCTCGGTGCTGCGCAGTCCCCGTGCCGCAGGCCCGAAGCACCTTTTGCCTCCATTTTGCCCTATTTTTGCTTTAGCCAGCACACTGCGGGTCACACTGCAGCCAGTACTGGTTGCTGCACGGTGTGTTTGGCGTTTTGGGTGGGCTTGAAGACCCCCAAACACCCCCCAGAGCCCCACCAGGCTCTGTCTGCCTGCTGCCGCCCCAGCTGAAGGCAGGTCCCTGCGCTGGGGGAGCAGCAAGAGGGGACCCAGACCCCAAAGAGCAGCTCAGGGGAAGAGCAAACCCATCCCACACACATTTGGCTGTAGGTTTTCCCCCCCTGCTTCCTTTTTCTCCTCAGGAAGCAGTGCCAGCCACCCCCGCTGCCATCGCGAGGCAGCGGCAGCATCATGGACCCCTTCCAGGAGGTGTTTCAGAAGCTGGAGAAGATCGGGGAGGGCACCTATGGCGTGGTGTACAAGGCTCGCAACAAGCGCACGGGGCAGCTGGTGGCCCTCAAGAAGATCCACTTGGATTCGTGAGTAGGGAAAAGCCTGTAGCTCAGGAACGCCATGCACAGGGTGCTGAGGAGAGGGGGATGAGGAAAGCAAATGGCTCCTCTGGGGACTAAGGCCTAAGGCCTGCCATGGGAGTGAACAGGAGAGTCCTGAGCCCTGCCCAATGTCCAAGATGGGGCAAGAGGCTCAAAAAACCCTGACATGAGGGGAAAAAAAAGTCTCTTATCAGCTCATGCAAGCAGTTAGTGCCTGACCTGACCCTACATGGCTCTGGCTTCACAGCACAGGGCAGGGGGAAGTAGCCACCATTTTGGGAGGTGTTCCTCAGCGGCATGGTGCCCGCAAGGCTCCGTCTCCCTCAGAGGCAACTTCAAGGCTCAGGCATCTCAACCACTGTTGCTTCTTCAAGTGTGCCCTCAGGTGCTCTAAACCCAGCTCTGCCTCAGAGTTTGCACTAAGACCACCCCTTCCTTTTCCTTCCACACAGCTCCATTTCCCCCTGCCTCACACACGGCTCCATCCCAGAGTCGGGGTGCTCGGTGTGAGACACGCTGCCCCACGCTGGGTGATGGGGTGCAATGGGAGGGAGAAGGGACACAGGCTGTGGGATCCTGAGGGATGGGTGCCATGCAGCCTGTCTCTGCCGCAGGGACTCAGAGGGTGTCCCCAGCACTGCAATCCGAGAAATCTCACTGCTGAAGGAGCTGAAACACCCCAACATAGTAAGGTAAGACCTGGATAAACCCTCCCCACCAGCACATCGATGAGCTCCTGCTCTGGGAGCTCTGGGTACAGGCAGCAAGAGAGGTTTTCCTGTCCTTCCTGACTGGAGGACAGGAGCCAAATAAAGAGGAAAATGCAGGAGTCATTTAAACTTCCCTGGTCCTCAGCAATAGCTCACAGCACTGCTACTTCACCCCAGCAACACAGGCTGGTCCAAGCTGCTGCTATCCCGTGCTTGATTCTGCTTTTGTATCTGCCTCTCTCTGCTCCAAAGGACTCCCAGAGCGGAGCAATCTGTAGGAGCAGGGATTTCTGGGTCTGGAGGAGGTGCTGGAAGGTATCGAAGGGAGCACTTGCATTTCTTTGGCAGGCTCCTGGATGTCATACACAGCCAGAAGAAGCTCTATCTGGTGTTTGAGTATCTGAATCAGGACCTGAAGAAATACATGGACTCATCCCAAACCAGAGGGCTTCCTGTAAGCTTGGTCAAGGTACAGTGTGAAGGGATGCTAACAGGCAGGGTAGAAGGCATGTGTCCTTGCTGCCTCCTGCTGGGCAGAGCCAGCACTGAGCTGCTCATAGCTGGGCTGCATCTGAAGAGGCTCACCCTTGGCTGGAGGCATTCAACCTCTCAGATCTCAAACATTTCAGCTGGGAAACCCTCATGACACTATTGCTCAATGCTTTTGTTTCCCAGCTGTTTCCAGCGGCTCTCCAGCCCATCTCACTGCAGCACAAACTGCTCTTAAGAGGACAACTGAGGGATCCATGTACAAATTGCCTTGTTACAGAGTAAAAGATGTGTGGAAGGAGCTGCCACTGGACTGGAGTCTCTCTGTCTCCATTTAGGGTGGGAGCAGTTTGTGTGGGTCTCTGGGTAGTGGCCCACCAGCCTAGTGTTGCATTATAACAAGGTCTTTTTTCCCATTCAGGTCTATAAATGAGATCCAGCCTTCAGAGTAGTTTCACTGTGACCTTGTCTGAAATCTTTTCTCTCCATAGAACTACCTTTTCCAGCTGCTGCAGGGTGTGAGCTTCTGCCACTCACACAGAGTCATCCACAGGGACTTGAAGCCACAGAACTTGCTCATTAACGAAGCAGGAGTAATCAAGCTGGCTGATTTTGGGCTGGCAAGAGCTTTCGGTGTCCCCCTGCGCACGTACACTCATGAGGTACTGTTGAGGCTCTCTGCTACCTCAGAGTGGGGTATACAATCCACAGTGCATGAACAAAAGCAGCATCATAAATTACTCACCCATAACGGAGGCACAGGCCTGCCCAGGCACGTGCTCTTAACATCATCTGCAGCTACAGGGCTACCTCATGTCCCACGGAGTGTACTGACTGCCTTTACCCGAACCTGCCTGCAAGCTGGGTTCCCACCTTCTCTGCATTGGGTATATTTATTTGTTGCAGAGGCTCCTGTTAAAGGCTGATCTGTTAATCCCAATCTCACTGTCACTAAGGTATCTGTTAATTCAGCATGGCCTTGGCATGCTCTGATTTGTAGTCACTGCATTACTGCTGAGAAGAGAGGATCCCATGCTTCTGATTTCATCCAGGGAAACACAACAAAGCTTGTTTATTTGTTCCTTACCAGGTAGTGACTCTGTGGTACCGAGCCCCTGAAATACTGCTGGGATGCAAATATTACTCAACCCCTGTGGATATCTGGAGCGTCGGCTGCATCTTTGCAGAAATGGTAGAATGGGTTTAAAGAGCCTTTTCAATGGGCAGGGAGGATGCAGCTGCTATGGGAAGTGGGGAAGAAGGGGCAAGACATAGAGCATCTGTGATAGTGTGGTCCCACCCTATGCTGGGGTGTGTTTTATGGGAAGTACACTAAAGATTATCATAATGTCCTTTCCAACTCAAACCTTTCTATGATTCTGTGAGGGTTAGCTGATCTTTAACTGTGGGTTCAGAAGGAAATCTGCCACCCTCAGGGGCCTGGCAGAAGGCAAAGCCTCTGTAATCCAGCTGCAGTTCCAGGTAGGTGGGGATTTGGTGCCTCCCCTTGAGAAGTGGCAACTTCAGTGGTTTTGCTGCAGCATTTTGATCCTGGGAGGAGATGCCTCTTGCAGATGTCCCCATAATAGGCTGCAGAGAACTAACACTCTCATAGCACGGCAGAGTGGATCTCCTGGAGATCTGTACACCACTTTGAAGAGCTCTTGTTATCCCTGCAGTGTAATAGCACTATCTCTAGCTCCCGAAGCCGCTGGAGCTGCCAAGCAAGCAGAGCCTGGGGAAGTAAGAGGGGAAGGAACTAACCTGCAAGAATGAGTGTTAGGAAACTGGAGGCAAAGAAGGATAAGGAACTGGCTGAAAGGGGGGCAGCCTCAGGGGAACATGGATCCATGGAGAGGAACTGGAGACAAGCAGCCAGACACCTGTGACTTTCCCAGCCACTGACCTCTCTGTGCAGTTATTTGCATCTGCTGGGACATAGGGTTGCTTACAGCAGGAAATAGAGCTGGCAGAAAGGTGGAAATTGGCTTTTCTTTCCCCTGCAGGTGACCAGAAAGGCCCTGTTTCCAGGGGACTCTGAGATCGACCAGCTCTTCCGGATCTTTCGCACTCTGGGCACTCCCACTGAGGCGACCTGGCCTGGAGTGACCCAGCTGCCTGACTACAAGGAGAACTTTCCCCAGTGGGCAAGGAAGGAGATGATGGAAATTGTTCCCAGCTTAGATCGAGATGGTAGAGACTTACTGATGGTGAGTAACAAGTGCACTATTTTTAGTGACTCTGTTCTGACCACAGAGTCATCAGAACAAGACCCTTTTTAAACTGGGAAAAGAACAGGGACATTTGGGACTGATCTACCTGGATGTGCATTATCTGATCTGGCTCTAATGCTTATCTCTGACATTGCAGAAACACCAAATCATCAAACAGGGCTCAGTCCTGGCTCTAAAGCTGGACTGTCATTGCAGGTTCCTCTAGGAAACCATTTCATTGAGGGTCAAGAAACCCTTCTAACATAATTCCCATGATAACTCCAGCTGTGGGTTACCTTGAAAGCCCAAAGGGGAGGAAAAGCAAGACCAACATTTGCATCTGGGACCAGCCACATGCAGGTACAATCTATCATTTTGTTTTTAAACTGCTAATTCTCCTGGGTTTCCTCTTGGCAGCAATTGCTCCTGTATGACCCCAGCAAGCGCATCTCAGCTAAGGCAGCCCTCAGTCACCAGTACTTCTTCCAGAGAAGCCCTCAGAAGCCTGAAGAGCAACGTGTGCTGCAGAAACGCTGCAGATGAGAAAACACAGTTGGGATCCCTTCTCCTGAGGAGCCTGGAGGGGACATTCTTGCGTTTAGAGACTCTTAGCCTGTTTTCCTGGGGGAAAGTTTGAGTTACAGCTGCTAGAACCCTTTTAGATAGGTCACATGCAAAAGTAGGGGGGTATTTATCAGTGTAAAACACTGAAATGTAAGTGAGAGATCATCTTTCAGAGGTTTGTCCTTGTGTTGGTGAGCTAAGGTGACACAGGGATGTCTGCCAGCACTGGAGTCATCCCTGCATCCCTGTCACCGGCACCTCCCCAGGTGTGCCTGTGGCACTTTCTGACAGCAGGGTGTGCCAGAGCTCCACTGTGGGGAGGGGAGCACTCCTCTGCTGCTGTTACCAAAGCCTTGGCTTGTCAGCACTAGACAAATTGTCTAATCTGAGCTGTTTAACAGAGCTGACATTCTGCTCTTTCACAAGCTGAAGTGCACTATATGATGTCTTCATTTGTACCTTAGCTGGGACCAAGAATCCGAAAGATTCAGTTAACATAAAGCACTTACTGCATATGGCTGGAAACAGGAAACAGTAACAGCTAAACACTGGTTGTCCACCCACCATCTGGTCCAGACCTAATGCTGTTTCCTTCACTTTATTATCTTGTAAATGTTTTTTGTTGTTCAAATGATTAGAGAATTGTCCCTAACTTTTGGTGTGGTTTTTACAGCTTGTCTTTTTGTTTTCAATACAGAAGAACAATAAAGGCTTGGCATTTGTTCAGAAGCCTTGGCATTTGTTCTTTGGTTAGGGCAGCCCATCAGTTAGTGAGGCAGCACAGTCTGGCTCATCCTTTTTCCCATAGAGCTCTTGTCCTTTTCTTATCTCCTGTACTCTTTCTTATATCCTTTCCAGCCCAAACCCTTGGCAGGCGCAGAGATGTGCTCTTACTTCCACTGTGGACATGAGGCTGATGGTTTTGCAACTCAGTGCTGTCTCGATGGTAAGATGGGCTTACTTGCCATCAGAGGTTCCCACAAGCCAGTTCAGTTATGTTCTACTTCTTAAATACCCAAAAGACAGATTTTTAACGTAGGAAAGACAAACTTCTGTGCTTCTGCTTTTCATGCACTTGCATACTTTCCTTCCTAATGACTGTGATCCTCAACATAAAAATGCTATCCCAAAAGCCATCACATTCATAAACTTTCATGACAGAGAAACACTGCAGTAAAGGAGAGGGGCACACAGAGCACACAGAGCTGTAGCAACACTCTCCTTCCACATACACCACATACCAGAGAACTTGCACAGGGGAGGGAAAGCTTTAGAGTGCCTCTTGAAAAACCCTCTCAGCCCAAGACCTGCCTGTCTAAAGCCAAGTTCAGCTATCCTTTGGCATCATAGAATCATAGAATAGTTAGGGTTGGAAAGAACCTTAAGATCATCCAGTTCCAACCCCCCTGCCATGAGCAGGGACACCTCACACTAAACCATGGCACTCAAGGCTTTGTCCAGCCTGGCCTTGAACACTGCCAGGGATGGAGCACTCACAACTTCCCTGGGCAACCCATTCCAGT
>JBCJKH010019636.1:0-19676 GCA_039877255.1 Loriculus beryllinus
TCTAATGTCTTTGCAGTTATTCAATGTTTTTTTTTTTTTTTTTTTTTGCTCTTCTCCTCAAAATATAACTTCCACAGAGGAAATTTTGTAGCCAGGCCTCCAGCTATTTCCCATCCTGGGTCGCAATGCTCTGTAGCTGTAAAGCTGTGAGAAAACATCTATGGAGACTGTGTGTCATTTAAAATTAGTCAGTTGATCGTAATGGTTTTGTAATTGAATATTGGTAAAACATTAAGCAAATTCACCTGCTGTTTAAAGAAAGAGAGGGAAGAATGAAACGCTTGTGTATAAAAATGAGCACTAGTATCAATGAAAAGAGCTTGACATAAAAAAAGCCTAAAACACAATGCTGCAGGACTCATGTATGTCTTAAGAATGGGTATATCCAAAACACTGAGCTAAAGCTTCCTGCCTGAGAATGAACAGATGTGTTTTTCAGCTTCCCCTTGAGCATAGATCATAAACTGAGAAAAGTCAAAACTTTCTGTGCTTGCTGAAATCCCTCTTTTTTATATCAAAGAGATTATCAATGAGAAGCCAGTGTTCTTCTCAAGGCTTTCCTTTCAGATTTATTTTTTCTTTCTTAGAAGTATTTGACTCTCATCTTCTGGAGAGCTGTGCTTTCTCTTATTCAAGAGAGGAAGTGAATGCTATGATCCTTGCTCCTCGTAGCCTTGACTTTTCTTCAACATTTTTGTTGCAAGACAAGTGAAAAATTGAAGCATTGAAAGTCTAGAGGAGAGATCAGAGCACCTCATTAAGTACTTCTAATATAAGCATTTCAGTATCTCAGGACTGGGATTCCAATTAATCTTACTTTTCAATAGTAAACTGAAGCTTCTAATTTAGAAACCTATTTATCTTTGCTAGTTTTTGTTGTCAACCACCCGAGATAGGTTTCGTCTGACTGAACATTTGAGTGACCCCCAGAGGACAGTTAAGCTGCTGTCTGTGGTTTCCTCACTACAGTGCCCAGTGTGCAGTGGGGTGAATCCATGCTTCAATGTGTGGATCCAAAGGACTCAGAATATCTACTTCTGGCTCCTATGCTTTCTATTGGAATGAGTATCAGGAAGGCCCTTCTGTTGGGTGCCAGGCATTCTTGAGCTCAAGCACTTGAGTCACTCTTGTCAGTGGATACCAATCATCCAAATGTCATCTGAATGCCAAATCCCTCAACTTCCAGAGAAATGGAAATCAAAGCACACTCTTTACAATCCCTGCAGAGTTGTCTGACACCTGAGCTTTTGAAACGTGTTCTTTCATTTTTGCTATCCTTCTTCCCTCTAGATTGTAGCATTTTAGCACAGCTTCCAAAGAAACTCCCAATGTCATATGCAAGCTGTACTGTAGCCTCTTGCTTTGAACACTGCAATGGGGCGTGAGACTAAGGAAGACTGAGAACTCCTGCTTTGTGAGTGCTCTAAATAGCTGCCTTTTTTTGCAATAGAGGATCTCTTCTTCAGCCTTGAATTGAATGGGATTGCCATGCTGCAGGTTGGAGTCCATGATGCAGCATCCCCTCAGCATGTGTAGCAGATTGCAGCAAAAAGCTTGTCCCAGTGAAAAAAAAATCAGGGCCTTTTCCCCTATCATGTAAAATCTCAGACAAGTCTTTATAGTAAAAAAGTGTATTAAATGTGTGAACACGAATTAGTTCACTTTATATATTGCAATGTAATGAAGTAACAGAATTTTACTGGAGACTTTGATATTGTTCATGTTTAAGAAAAAGGAACTAAAGGACTGCATCTACTCGGTCAGCATGGGCCAGTTGTGAATTTTTGGTAACATCTTGCTTTAGTATCTAAGTAGGTCAGGTAGGATGAATTTGGATGAACAGGAGTAAGGGATTTGCTAAAGAACAAATAGTAAAATCATTATGTAATCTAAATTAAAACCAAGATTACTTAGAGAAAACACTAGTGTTTGAACTACAAGACTATCTACCTTCCTGTTACAAGCATTTGCAGATGCAATGTTATCAGTCATAATTAGTTTTATTATCAAAATTAATAGGCCTTGTACCCACGCATGGGGAAATATCTCAGATAAAACCTTTTAATGAACAAAGCTTAGATTTGTATGAACAGAATTAGATTTCTCAGTAGCAGCAAGGTATCAATTTCCTTTTTTTCTTTTTACAACTGTGATCTGAAATCAGCCCCACTGGGAAAGAGAAGTGATTGAATCTGATCCTGGGTTTCTAATAACTCAAAAAGATAAGAAGAATTTTTTTCTTTCCACATCATTAATGTTATTTTGGCTGAGTCAGAGTATTTTTAAACTCCTCAACATTCAGTGGTAAAGGGAAAAGAAAAACCAAAAACCAACAAACAAACCACAAAACAAACCCAGAAACAGCTATTTCCTCCTGCATGTAATTAATATGTTGTGTGCAATCCATTTCAGCTTTAAACATAGAGTAATATATTCCAAAGAGTAATATATTCCACATTAAACAAAACAGAGAAACTGGAACACTAAGCCACTCAACACACCACCACCATCCTTTATGTTGCATCCCAGCTTTCTGCAGGATGTTAAATAGAGTCAAAAAGCCTTAATTTTACATTAAAAGTCACCTTCCCTACATGAAAAAACTACTTTTCTCTCTGCAAGCATGGATAAAGAATCTCTGAAACTATTGAAAAACTTAACGGGCTGTAAGGCTGACAGTAGAAATAGAGACATATTCAGGCAATCTTTATTTCATCAATATCCCTAAGCCTGTCAGAAGAGGGAATGTAATATCTTTGATAATTTATACCTTAGCCCTTCAGAAGGGCTAAGCAAGATGTTGAGTGGGGCACAACTAAGGCAACCAATGGGAAACATCTGGTGGACAGCTTTAGGTGGAGGCCACCTGACTCTGGTCCATACACTGTGATATTCCAGGAGCAAAAATCACTTGACAGATTTCTGTGTTTACAACTAAAGGTCATACTCGTTCTCACAGCTTGTCCAAAGTGAGAGCAGGCAACAGTTCAGATCAATTTGATGTATGTTTTCAGCTGATGGAGCAGCCATCGGAAGCAGTCGTGCACCACTCATAGTCCAGCTGCTTATTTGTGGTCCCCTTTCACTCTTGATATTGTGTTGGCATATGTATTTGAGTGCTGTGCAATGGAAATGACCAGGGAACTAATCAGACTGAAAAATTACCTGTCTACTAAAAAGATGGTAATTTTCTCCTTCAACTCAGGGCTTAAAGTGCCCCAACCTTGTCTACCCTGCAAGCTCTTCCTTTCCAGCAGAGGTCAGATATGCTGTCATTCCTTTTTTTCCTTAAGACACATATAAATTCAGAGGGAGGGACTGAAGCTCAAGGTGACATTGCCCCCATCACATTATTTGCTATGTTATTTGTTGTCTTGCAGTATTATTATTGCTAAGCCTTAACATGTAAGATATTTGTTCTTTCACGTTTCACTATACCATTTTATGTCTTACACAGTACTTTTCCTCTTTGAAAAGCAAATCTGGGAATGAGAAACATTGATTATTTGTGTACTTGTGGTTTCAACTTCAAATTAGCTGCCAGGCTTTGCATAGCAAGACACAAATTATTCATGCAAGAAAACCAAGAAGTGATTTATTATCATGTCTCATTTCCAGTGAAGAATTTTCTAAAGATCACCCAGCAAGGAGGCTTCCCTATTTTAAATAAGATAAATTAGAATTGACATTGGAATTCAAAACATTACTCCAACCTTGCTAGATCTTTTGGCCATACAGAAACTAAGCCCATGAATTACATTGACGTCAAAGTTCATTAGCAGTGTTTCTGAGCCCAGCTTGAAATGTCTGAGATCCTTTGCACAGATGCAGCCCTGTCTCCCTCCTGCTGCACTACTAGAGCACTTTTATTGCCTTGGGAAGACAGCAATGGTCTTTGCCCCCAGCTTACAGACATGATGTCTGGATGGGGTTGAGAACTACCTATACGAGACAACTTTTTGACTGCTCTGTGGCACGGGAAAGGTTGTGCTTTGGAGTATGCACTAATCAAGGGAAAATGAACCTTTTTTGTCCTTTGCACACCCTGCACAGCCCAATCAGATCTTGGACTGATATTCAGGAAGGAACACTCTTGTTTAACCGCATCTTCACTGTGGCAAACGGAAAGCACAATTTTTAATCCAAAGCTGCCAAATGTGCATAGACAGGGAGAGTATGATAATTTACTGCTGATAAGAGGTTGATGAAATAACTATGGATTTAAATTGAACATTTAAGAGGAAAGAAATTGCAATGGAAGGTTGCTTTGGGGTTACAGGAGTTTATCTCAGTTATGTTAGCTGATAGAGAGCACACTTTAAACCAAGTGAAGACAAGTAAACTCTTTTGAATGTTCAGCCCTGTTTTAAAGCAGAAGGAAAAGCTTTAAAGTAGTTCAAAAGAAAGCAAAGGAGCTCAGACAGAGCAATGTATGGGGTTGGAGATTTGTGAGGACATCTCTCTCAAGACTCATCCCTTCTCTATCTCCTTCATCTGTATTCATCCTTGACACCACAGACCTCACTCTCCTTCTTGAGAACAGGAGTAGCAAGATGGAGTGGATCACATCTATCTCCATTTAGAGCCTCCTTCATCTCTTTCGGGGGATCTGCTGGATAGCTTTCTGATTGACAGACTAGTGCTCTCAAGCACTTTAACAATCAGTAGAAAAACAATGGGTCTAACTATTAGCTCTTGAAGACACTGCTCTGAGTCTACGAATGATCATGAAAAAAGAAGGGTAGTAAGTCAGGGCAGGTAAAGTTTGATGGTTTTGGAGTCTAATTCCTTTAATTCATGATGTCATTAGAGTCTTTTTTTAAAAAAAAAAAAAAAAAAAACCACCAAAAAACTCTTAAAAATCTTAATCATGCTTAAGAAAAGAAAGTTCCTTTCCAGGAATTAGTCATTGAGTTTCTTAATTTGAAATCACAAATACTCAAACCTGAGTCAGAATTATGTTTACTGAAATTAAAACCTGTACTTGGGTGATTTCTATGTGAGCTTCTAGGTGTCCATTTGATATTTTAAATCTCTTCAAAGCTTTAGAGCAAGGTGAGGATGGTTGGACTGCCATAGACTTCTCTGCTTTTCTGACAAAAAAAGAAGACTCATGCATTAACCAACCTTTGCCCTAATGACCTAATGAAACCCTAGAATGAATGTGAATTTTGTTATTTGCTGTAATGAAAGGTAGATCTAACCTGTAGCTTCTCTTATAATAGAGCCTGGATGTAGCTTTAAGATGCTACATAAAATGGCTTTAAAATTGGTCTAATATTATTAGACCATCTTCTTGCAAGATATACCTATAATTTCTCACCTTTTTTTCTGCTCTTACCCCTTTGGCAGTCTCAATTTTTACAGACTGCAATATCTCCCAGGCAGTGGCTATGCCCTTACTCATATCTGCCTGCACACTACATGGCACATTTTATGCAGTATCATAACCTGAGCAATAGAAAATAATAATTTCTGGAATGATGACTGCATTTCAATTAAGTTGTAAATGTCTTTGAAATCCTTAATGTGACAATATATATGGGAAAAATTAGCATGTATCAAGCTTTTTTTTGAGATCCACAGACAAATAAATGCACATAGACTTTGATATAGATTCCAACTCAAGGCAGGCACCTGAAGCAGAGCAAAGGACATTAAATAACTTTGTTGATTCCAGTCTTGCAGGTACTGCCTGATCAGCATGTGGCCCAGGACCTTATTAAACTATGGATCGTTCCAGACAAAGACCTGACTCCTAAGCTCAAGGGCTTGCATGCTAACCATGCAACAGTAAAACAAGAAGCAAAACAAGATCTAGTCTACACCAAATTGCCCTGTCTCAGGGCACACTGGTTTGAAATCCATTTTAAAATGATACAAACACAGTCCTTACTTGTAAGAAGTTATTTCATCTGGAGTTTCCAAGTGTGGGCATTCCCATTCAGAGGCGTTTTTCCCTACTATACAGAAATTTTCTAAACATGATTAAAAGCTACCATGACAAGAAAAAAAAAAATGAACTAATGGTAGTATTAAACCCCCAAATGGCTGAATGAAGACTCTGATTATTTTCCAATAGCAGCCACAAAACCTTTTTGAATTCTCATCCCTCTGTGCTACCTCCCATTAAATCCACTGCTCTGTTTCTGATTTAGAAACATTTACAGCCAGTAAGGAACGACATTTAATCAACATGGTGAAGCTGCAAACAGTCAGTCACTTCCTTTCACCTGTTTTCTGGAGCAGAATTTCTAGAGCTTCCATAGACTTGTAGTGGTAATTTGAAGGAAAAAAATTGAGTCAGGAACTGGAGGAGACTTGGACTGCCAAGAACCAAAGTGCACTGACAAAAATGACACCGAGTCTTGTAACAGAAAATATCTATATTCTCAAATATAGGTTGGCATGAATGGACCTGGTTTAAACAACTAGATTGGGTGCTCCCTTTAGATGTATCTGTAAAAGGAAGGTTGCAACTACAGTTTAATTTGTGTGCTTTGAGTTGCCCTCCCCAGCTGTTTGCTGCTTCCTTCTGAATGCGTTAGTCTAAGCTTTAAGCTCATCATCTCAGTCGAACCCTGAAAGCTTTATCTGATAATACTATTTTACAGACTTGAATGAAATCAGTAGAGTCATTCAAATGTTAAACGTCAAACATGTGCAGAAATGGTGGCACGGCTATGAGAATGGTGTTTGACTTCATGCTTCCAAGGATTGCTCTTTTCCCACAGTGTAAACACAGTTTAGAAAAGTTACAAGTTTGCAACAGCTTTAAATATCTTATACATTAGCAGCAATATTTATAAGTGCGTCATTAGTGACTTTGAGTGAGTGACTGAGTAGGCCATGACAATCACAGACCGTTCCATGGAGGACACATGCACACGTGTCCTCATAATGAGCAGTGATGTTGCTGTGTCTAATTACTTAATTTCAAGAAGTTAGTTATGAAGTTATAAGAAATCTGGATGGCAACTAGATCATTGTTCTTTCCAGCTCCACAGGGAGCCAGTGAGAACATCTGCAAGACACTACCTCCCACCAGGCAGAACAAGGCAGGTAATGATGAGAGCACACATGAGAATAATTATACCAAACACGACTTCAGAAACACAACTGGGGAAAATACCAGAAGGCTTCACAGACCTGACGTGTGAGATTCCAGTGTGCATGAGGAATTCTGCAGAGTTCCTGTGTGTTGTGTGGAGTTGTGTATCGGTTTTGCCAATAAGCTAGGATAGGATTTGGCCCAAAGACTGTCATGTGAAAGGTGTAGGTGATGAAGGAGATGTCTGGTAAGAATTCTAGATTAAAATACTATGAATACACACTCTCTGAGGAAAGGTTTTGTCCTTTTTTAGAGAAAGAAAACACTGGAAAGTGTCTCACAGCCTGTGTTAAAAGCTGAGTAATAGGTTTTAAAGCCTTTCTTTCTTCCTGTTTCCCCATTGCTTTGCAAAGTAATTTGCAGCTTAGGCTGGACATGAAATATAATAATAGACTTCAATTTGTTGCTGATTTACAGTAAGTACAGAGCAATATAGAAACAATTCTGGCAACTGTTTTGAGCACAGCTGAGCAAGTTACCAGCAGAAAGCTGCCAACAGGGCTGTTAACATCTGATGTTTTTTGATGCTGTCTTTGTGACATGAATGACAACCTAGTACTTAGAAAAGTACTGTCACGGTGTCAGTGTAACCAAACACAAGTAAATTCTGGGCACCACTGGGAGTAAGCAGGCATCACAAGCTTTCAGAGGACACCCAATGCGTCTGGTAGAAGACCTTAAGGTCACATAACATATCTGAGAAGAACCTGCATGTCCCACCCTGATGCTCCTTCCACACATATCAGCCGCCAAAATTGCTGTGATTGTCTCAGCCACAGGTTTCTGTTGAAAAGCTTCAGGATGTTTTCCATAGTGTCAAAGGATCATTTTAAAACTCCAAAACATTCATTGGATAAGAAAGACTATTGGCCACTTATCCTACATAAAAGTCTCCTAGGAGCCTCAAATCTATGCAATAAAGACTGAATTATATGTGGCCACAGGTACACCATTTTTCAAGCACAGGTCTGAGGCTCTTTGTAAGTCTGAACTTGCCGTGTATCTTCACTACATAGAAATGAAGGTAGCTATTCATCCCTGAGCTAGACGTTACCTGCCAGGGCCTTTGGAAGAGAATCTTTGGGCAGAAACTACCCATTAATGAGGTCCCTGCCCTGTACCTACCCATGATGTAAATGGGATGCTGCTATGTGTTTCACCTGTCTTTGAGGTGATCTTGTGCCACAGTTCAGACCTTTCAGCAAAAACACTGATGTAACCTACAGCAAGGATTGCCTGAGTTCTTATCCAATCTAATTTGTGCTACGTGATATCAAATGTGGATGCATCAGGTGTCTCTTGCTCTGTGACATAATCACTCCATTATTGTGCTGTGATTGTGGGGTAAGAGAACCACAAAAGTACATAAGATAGCGTAACTCTTTAACAGTGAATACATCTCAAAACGTGCTTTATCAAGACAAGTTTCTCCTTTGCGGTTTTTAAGCTCATAAAAAGAGGTTTGATTTTCAAATGTCTTGATAAACTTTATCTCCAAATTACTAAATCCAAGTTTCTTAGTATTTTAGAAACATCAAAGTACAGTGCAGATTAATCTTCTAGGTATCACAAGGGATATGAAAAGTGACTCTTCAGCTCATCTCTAGGAGGAAAATGCTGACATAATCCTGGTTCTTCCTTTTCTTGCTTTGTCTGATTATCCCTCTTCTGTACTTAAAAATCTAAGACTGAAGATTATTTGATGGCTGGGCATACATTTTTCTGTTTGATGGTTTCCAATGGATTATTTTCAACTACAGGAAAGATCACTTGCGTTATCTGTAAAATTTTAATCATATGAGATTTCTGCTCTTCACACCACCCCACCAGTGTGTGGGCTGGGGGTGTACAAGGAGTTGGAAGGGGGGACACAGCCAGTTCAGTTGGTCCCAAGTGACCCAAGGGATATTCCATTCCATATGACATCGTGCTCAGTACATAAACTAGGGAAAAGTTGGCCACAAGTCACTGCTCAGGGACTGCCTGAGCATCATTTGATTGGTGGTGAGCAATTGTTTTTCACTTGCATTTATTGGGTTTAGTTTATCTCTCCTTTTTTTTTTTTTTTTTCTTGAATGTTGTGGTTATTTTCCTTTTCATCCTTTAGTAATAAATTTATTATTATTATTACATTTCAATTACAAAACTACTCTTATCTCAACGCAAAAGTTTTCTCGCTTTTACCCTCACAATTCTCTTCCCCCCGATCTTGCTATAAGGCAGCTGCGTTTTGCTTAGTTGCTGGCTGGGGTTAAACCATGACAAATAACACCTATAATGGCTCCTAATTTATTCCAGAGAATTTGAACCATATGGCCATATTACTATATTAATATACTGTATCTGTAAAACATACTAGCCTAAGCTCGTGTTATACACGTAGCAAATACTAGAGGAAATATCTCTAAGCAGCAATGGGCAGTCTCAAAAAAACACTATAATTGGCAAAGTCATTAAAATAACCACAAAAATGGCCAAAAATGGGAAAGTGCCTCAAAATGTCTTTTAACCATGCTGGAAACACAAACCTACATCTGAACTTTAAAGCTCAGTTATTTCTCAGCTGCAGGACATGAAACACCTCACGCTGAATCTACAATGTATACAAGAATGGCAAATAATGTAGACCAGACTAATGAGAATGTGATTTATATGAAGCAATTTAAGAAATTACCATCCCCAGCTGTCTGCTCTGCCCTTCTGCCAGAAAGCACTGCCCCTAACAGAACTGGCAAAATAGGTGGTACCTCTGGTTCTCAGCAAAAAACATTCTCATCAGCTGGTGTTCTCTCCAAGTGCTATCAGTTTAAACATTTTGCTTATGGCACTTTTTGGATATTATAGCACCTGGGTGCTTTGTTTCATCATCCTTTTTGCATTTAGAAATGGAAGCTCACCAGTTTGAATTTAGGAGGTAGGCCACCACTTCTAGTTTTACTCATGAATAATAGGTTGCAGAAATGAATACAAATATGATACTTGGGAATCACCTCATAAATCTTAGCATAGTAGACTACTGCCACCACCTTCATATATGCATCCCACCAGTAAACTGTATTTCAGTGTCCGGAGTGTATTGACTACCTGGAGGTGGTGATGTGCCATAATGAGGATTTCTGGCCTTGAAAGACTACATTCCTTTTAAAAGGATGGGTCTGACTCAGCAGGAACAACAGTCAGTCTGTGAGGAGCTGGAGACCAGCATCCTATGACTCCACTGGGACAGGGCTGATGGCCCTGGGGGCTGAAATGGGATCCTGGGCCATGGACAGGGTGAGGAGAGACCAAGAGAGGTTGCACAGGGCTATTAAAGCCTAAGAAGGGCCTTTGAGCCCTAATACTTATTCTTGCAGTCCATGGCTATTAAATTTTATTAAGGTTCAGCTTTAAATTTCCTTGGCAGATAAAGAATTATTTCCACTCCCATCTAGGAACAGTACAAAGGTCTGCATACCTTGAAAAGCCAGTAGAAGGAGACAGATTCTTCCAGTAGGTGCTCACATCTCAGATTTTCTCAAGTGACCCACAAAGGTACCATTTCCTTTCTGTTGACAGCAGAGGATGATTGTGAATGCATGCCTAATGACAGCGTTTTCCAATTAACTGGATACCCTTGAATATGTTTCTACTGCAGAGTACCTGAGCTGGTTCTTAAAGAGATAATAGACTATAGAGATGGCTTTGATGAGCAGCTGTGGGAATATTGTGAATCTCAGTGCTGTGAAGTCCTACTTCACTCTCCTTTGTCTGTTTTAGAAAGTGCTGCATGCTGTGTTCTATACATGCAACATGTGTATCATCTTCTTCCATATACCTTTATATTCACATGTATTTTTTTCTCTCAGGAAAAATAAGGTGTGACTAGGAGTATTTATTGGCATCTAATAAGTCATAAATCTTGCTCTTCACTCATATTTATCACTATTGTATTCCAGTGGCACAGATTGCTAGGGATTTATATTCATGAAAATCAGATGGGAATAAATCAGACAATGGGATTCATCTGACATAATATTAAACATACACAATGTAAACAGAAGTATTCATGTAAATTAATCATTTTGAGCTACTTTCTCTAATCCAAGCAAAATGAAAACAAGCACATTTATAGTGAGTCATGAACTGGTTTAGATTGCTTATTTTGCACTACCTGTATTCTGCTCGGAGTTCATCTTCTCCACTGAATTGAGAGTGACTAGCTCAGATGTAAATATTTCCAGTATAGATATTTGCATTTAGTGAGATCCATGCAGTTCCAAAATGCAGTGAAATGCTGAAATCCTCGGTTCTGTCTTACTCAAATTTTGACACATCAACTCCAAAACACATCTACCACCAAATATTCCATATTCCAGACAGTGTGCTTGTCAGGTCTAATTTATCAACCTCATAGTCTTCCACATCACTGTCCTTACTCAGCATGGTCTGCCTGCTGGTAGTAAAAGCTGATTGTATCTTTTTGACCTGATTCCGCTTATGAGATTATCTCTCATTACAATTCAAAGAACAGTTAAATTTCAAATCTGAACAGTTTGAAGCATTTCCACCTCCAAAATCATTATCTAAACATTTTTGAAACAATTTTGCTGGGTCTTACCTATTATTCAGCTTTCTGCAATTTCTCATGCCTGATACTACAAAGGAAGTTTGGAAAGTCATCTAATATAATTAAACATCTGGGTAATGTGGCAGTTGGAGAACATTTTCCTTCCTGAACTACACAGATAAATAGCTTGTGATTCAAAGATGAGGCTGATCAGTCTTCAGAGTTTGATTCTGGATGCACGTATGCTATGCATCATGCTGGACTAGCTGGAACATTTACATATTACACAGTGCTTGGCAGAGGTATCCAATTGGACCCTGCAAACAGGACAGCATTAATTCATCACAGCACATAAGTTAATTACCCTGGTCTGTTAGAAATGCTAATTAATCAGGGCACAGAGACACACTTACTTTGTTATTTCTCTTCTGTTTCCAGAGTTAGCTCACCTGGCATAGCTCATAAATTTATATGCCTTTATCCTTTGCCTAAAGGAAATGTGCCTAGGAGTGTCCTTGCTCAAAATGAATGTCACTTCCTGGATAGACTTTCTGATTTCAGTGTGTTATAAATCCACCAAAACTACCCAAAAGTATTGCCTTGATGTTACCTAAAATAACTACTGGGCAGTGGGAGGGATCATCTTAGAGAAGCTCATCTAAGAGCAGACAGCACCACACAAAAGCTAGACATTTTACCGATAATCATTAGTGATGATTTTGAAGTAACAAAGACTTTATAACTAAACTTGACTTAACTCAATTTACAATTTCCTTTAACCAGACACAAAACTAAATGTGATAGCAGTGTGGTAAGTTAATTATTTATATTACTAAACATGGATTATATTCGTAGGGACTGAGACTGTTGCACAAGGAACTGTCTGATTATAATAGAGAAAGACAGCTTTTGTCTTAAGGGAGTTTATACTTTGAATAGACAAGAAAGATAGAAAGAGAGACTGAGGGTTAAATAATTTCCCTAAGCTCATACAGCAGATCAAGGCAGAGCTCTACTTTATTTTACCTCTCCCTCCAAATGTTGCCGGTCTTTCCTTATGTATTTTTTGCAAGACACTAAATTAATTTGCTGATTTTTAAGCTCCATGTGAATTCTGGGCTCAGGAGTAGCGTGATAAACTCAGGAACTAAAATCTCCTCAACAGCTGCAGGAAGAAGTAAATTCAAACTCACTTGTCAAATTTAAGCTTGCTGCTGAGCACATTTAGCTCTCAGGGGCTGTGTGTGGATTGTCTCTGCATCACTCTGCCTGCTGATTAGGCAAAACACATGTGGTTGAGACCAGTCAGCCATTGAGGCCCATAGGAAGCTTGTCATGTGGAAAGCTGTAGAAAAGCAAGGAAGAGAAATAGAGCCAAAAATCATATTTACTTCATATTTTAGCAGCAATTCAACTTTTTCATTTCCCAGAGCATGGAAAAAGAGTGCTGGCTTCTCAACGACTGGCTCAACAAGTGCATTGGAAATGTTCCTGGACCTTCTTCCCACCGACTCCAGCCATCCATGGCAGCAAGGCTGAGCTTATTCTGCATACAGTCTTTTAGGAACAAGGAAAACCAGAATAATTCCCTGGTGGTCAGAGTTTTATTCTTTTCGAGAGTGATGAATTTAGTGAGAAGTATGTGTTTATAAAGATGAAGATATGACTCATGGCAAGGAAAATCCTAAACATTTGACCTTATCATTTACTCTTTCCTACTCCTTATTTTCATACAACTGAAGAGCAAGGGGCATTATCAAAATAGGAGCAAGGGGACATCAGGTGTCACAATTACATAATTGAGCACGAAACAAGTGATTTGTAAATGTTAGGATAACCCCAACTGTTAAAATGCCCTAATCATGCAGTTGAATAAGTGCTGTCACTTTAGGAAAAGCCTGGTTTGCTGCCTGAACTGTGCCTGTCACAATCCATCAAATATCATCTACTTACCTCCATACAGAGGCCACTCATAGTCTCAGATCACTATTCTGTGTCCTTTAAGAAAAATCACAGTGCTGCCAATGCTCACAGCCCAAAACAGTTTTGAGGAATGTTATTCAAGTGATGCTAACAGGTAAACATTTTCCTGTGATGACGGATGAATGTAACCTCTTATCCTATCCTCACAGTCCTGCTAATCTTCCAGAGAAGGAAAGAGAGGAATTTCTTCCAGGTTCCAGATTATGTTCTGCTTATGCATATAAGCAAGGCATAACTAAGAAGGGTGTCCCTTGCATTTTTTGAGAGAAAGAATTCACTCTAGCTATGGTCCTGTGCCTGGCTATGTCCAAAGCTTAATGCTTTAGAAGATGGAGAAGGGAAGATAAGGGAAAAAGGGAAGAAAAACAATATCTCAACAGTCATGCTTTGGAAGGAAGCTTGGGATTTGCTGCTGATTAAATACAAACAGACCAGTGTCCAGTTAACTGATTGACACCCTTTCAAATCCACCCCTTGATAATCTCACTAGTTTACTACAAGATTAGTCAGATGAACTAACATAGCATTTCTAATAAACCTATGTAGCATAAAGAAGGAGAACATGAAAATACTGGAAAGGGTGTATGTGTGCATTTATTTATACATTAAAGAATTGCATATATTTATGAGTAAGAGATTTACATATCTAAGTAAATTTCGTCTCTCATTTTCATCCTCAGATTAAAATGCAGTCTATTTTCAAAAGTTGAAGTAGATTTTGGGGCTCTAACAGACAAAAAGACAGAAATTCAGGGATACTTCCTTATTTGGGGAGCCTTTATAAACTAAACCAACCTAGCTTGTTAGTGGGCCTTGGATGGTCTTAATTAGGCAAAATGCTGGGTATGACTTCTTATTAACTGGGCCTTTCCTAACCTGGCTGTTATCCAGTAGCCCATTAATTGGCTTTCGTCCCTGCCTGACACACTTAGCACATTTCACACTAGTAAGAGTTCAAAAGTTCATTAACACTCCAGTTCATGGGGCCTTAGATATTAATAGCAACAGAACCTTGTAGTAAAAGTTTATTCGTAGATTCATTGTTAATATATAGTTAATGCACAGAAACTACATGAGTGTGCAAAGCAAACTGCCTTAAGCTATTTGTTTCTACCAAAAACCTTAGAGTTCTGGCTTTCACTCAATATGACTGCCTAGAGCCCATGTTCACCCTCCTTTACCCTGAGGGCAGCTGGCTACAGGCTTTATGCTTGAGTTTTGATTTCCACTACAATCTTTATAGTGAGCTGCAAGTGTTACCGGTGTGCTGAGGACTTTGCACGGCTTTCTGCCCTCCCTGTGACCAAACCCAGAACTGAGAAGAATATTCACAGATCTAGAGTTGCATTAATTCATTCTAGGACCAGAAGGGGCCACCAGACCCCTACAAACTGTAGCTGGATTAAAGCATCTCTCTTCTGACAGAAACCCAATTTCACTTGAAAGACTTTAGGAGACAGTGTGTCCTTCACAGATATAGAGATGTTATTGAATAAGATGTTTCAATGATGTAATCAACTTCACTAACATGATATTATGTCTTAATTTGTACACCTTCAGTTTTCAGGTGCAGAATCTTGTTTTTCCCCTCTCAGCAAGGCTGGGGACAAAAGCTTCCTTCCATCATCCAGTTCTTTCTACTCACAACTCAGCACAGAGTAGAGCCCATCTGGCTTCATGTTGCAACATTGCATTCTAATCTGTGGATTATTTTACAGGTATACCTTTGAGTACAAGTACTTCTGCACTCTTCTTAAAAAGTGGGCAAGATACTCCATAGTATCATTGCTGTGTGAATAGAAACCACAGGTGAAGGGATTCCCTGCTCACAAGTGTGGGATGATTTCAATCTTCAGATCACAGAGCTACCCAGCAGAGCTCTCAGCAAGGTAAGTACAATTGCAAAGTCCTTCTTTAATCTGTTTTTTTACCAGCATTCTCTGTTCCTGTATTTTATCCGTCTGTATTACTTCTTCTGCATCATCAAACTGCTGTCAACTGCAAGTTTAACTGATGTCTACTTTTTGTTGCTTTATGGGTCATTTATCTTCACAACACAATTCTGGAACAGAAATGTTCCTTTTTCATCCTTGGAAACTTTTTGAGGGAATAGTAAGCAATATTATGGCTCATAAGCAAGAAAGAAACTTAATCCAGGCATTATGGGATCTCTAGTGAATAACAATGTTTTGCTTTGGATTAGGCGTTGGATTAGGTCTCCTGAACTGGGTTGCCTTGGCAAGATGGGCAGGATCAAAGATGAGTTGGATGTAACTTGAAATCCAAATGGATTAATCCTCTCAGGACTGATCTGCCTCTTGGTATCTGGTATTCAGGTTTATAGAAAATGTTCTAGCAGAAAGGTAAACACTGGAGAGTTTAAGCACCTGAGGAGCTTCAAGATCTGAAGTCAGCCTGGAACAAGGTTTTAAAACATAATATTTTTTGTGGTTGTACCTTAGGTACCTTGATTTTCTGTTGGAGCTGGGAAGAAATCACACTACAACTGAATCTGTGAGGGGCAGCAGGTGACTCACAGTGGATATCCCTATTAATAAATAAAATCCAGGGACATCAGCACTGGACCCCCTGCTCATTTTCATTGCTTAGTAGCTAGCTAACTCCGTGGCTTTTTTTGAGCTTTTCTAGCAAAGCCGTCTCAAGTAGTTCACTAGAGAGTACTCATAAAACTCAGTGAGAATGAGGCCATTTTAAATTGGCTCTTTCTGCCATGTACAGGTCTTAACATGTTATCGCAGCAAACTTTACTTCCTTAGATACCTCAGCTCCTGCAACAAATGCTATGCAGTGCTCTGCTATGAAACCTGCACTCTGATGAGCTGTTGCACTGACTTCCCATTATTTCAGGAAAAAAAGAAGAGAAAGAAAACCCCAAACATTTCTGTCTTTGGGCTACCACACAGAACACAGAGGAAGTAGAGAGAACTGGTAAGTAGTATGAATGTAGTCAGGCCATGACATTGAGCCTCAGGGCCAGAGAAAAGGTTTTTGTTCCTATTTTGTTTGTCATTAATAGGTATAACCATCTGTTTCCGCACAAAACTATAGTGGTCCACCAAATGAAACCCTATTCTTATCCACTTGGGCTGTTCCCCTGACTGTTTAGGTGCTGATACCTCTCAGTAAGAGAGAATTCTTCCTGTATGAAATCTCAGCTTAAATTTGTAAGCATTTGCTAAATGGGGAGATAAATTATCCACAAAATTTACTGTGGTTTTAAGTGCTGCAAACAGCTCTCCAGAGTCTCTCTTGGCTCTGTTTTGGGCCACTTCAGGTCTCTCTCTTGTGTGCTTTCCCATTCTCTGATACAAATCCATGATAGACCGATAGGCCTAAGAGGTGGTGACCTGAGCCACTTTTTCTTAGGGATAGAGATCTTTTCCTGCCCCCCTTTTTAGTTTAGCATCAGAAGCAAGACCAAATAAAGCCCTCTTAAAAGTGATAATATACCAAAACTGTTACATCTTACCCATATTAATGCCTATATCCTTCCAGTGCCACCGTGCACCAGGATCTTCAGAAGATCTAGCTGCTGAGGACTGCAGCATGACTTTCCCCCTCTGCCTGATCCTGGAGGCAGTAGGGATCTGGAGCTCCTGGCTTGCCAAGAAAAAGGCAGGAGTGAACTGAGCAAGCGCATGGACAACGTGCCTGTATCTAAACAGCAAAAAGTGCTGGGTAATTAATAATTTATCTCTGTCTGTTTGCACTGTGTTCTCTCTCTTTACAGTAGAATGAGGACTTAGAGAAAACTGTAACAAAATGGAATTGTTTAAGTGAGTGTTTTCTTGAAAGGGATAAAACATGACTGTGCTTCTTGCCAAGTTGCAAAGAACATTTCCACTTGTCAGGGAAACCAGTCTGGAACTTCAGAAAGTTGAAAATGTAAGGCTACATTGGTTCAGCTATTGGGCTCCATGGAGGCCATTGAAATCAGGCAGATTTTGGGGCTACTGAATCACATCCTTAGCTTGTGTCCAGCTTTCCATTGAGAAGGTTGTGTTCTACTTCATGAAGGCACAGGAAGACGTGTGCTCTGTCACCTTTCCTGTCAGGTGATGGATGTGTCAATAAAATCATGGGACATGAAAACAAACCCCTCATGATCAACACTATCATTGATCAGTGCAGGTTCTTTTAGACACAGGAAGCAGGGGGTGAACTGGGACCTTCACTGAAGGTAGTGCCAGGGAGTAGGCTACAAGGCAGCAGAAGAGCTCCTGCCTCTCTCCCCTACCTGAGCAGCTAATGGGAGCAAGCTCCAGGGATCCCACCACAGCTTGACTGAGTTGCTCTGAGGCCTGGTCACCCCATCCCAGCCTCTGCTGTGGATCATGTGTGTAGAAGTTTGAGTTAAATGGCCTCCTGGTTCATGGTTTCTATTCCCCATTTTTCTT
The DNA here is from genome assembly GCA_039877255.1 of Loriculus beryllinus. NCBI lineage: Eukaryota > Metazoa > Chordata > Aves > Psittaciformes > Psittacidae > Loriculus > Loriculus beryllinus. The sequence continues at coordinate 18,059 of JBCJKH010019636.1, forward strand.
GTTCAGCAGGCTCCTATAAAGTCAAAGTTGCCCCAAACCTCAGTCTTACCTCATCTGCAGATGAAATCCTACCCACCCTCTGAACCTCCATTCCTATTATTCTGCTTCTCCTTCTTCTCCCTCAGAGGATTGTCAAATGAGAGAAAATCCATGTATATAAGGTATATATTATTCTATTTAGCTTTCACACTGTGCTTTGTGAAAATGTCTACATAAACAAGTTTTTAAAGAAATCTTGCCATTTCTTTCTTCCCTCCCCAACATAACATTAAACTTAAATGTCAGATGAATTGTATTTTTCTTGCTGACAGCAGATTTACTACTGCCCAAAATATTCCCAACATTTGTGTAACCGCTGTGTGGTTATCGTGAATGATTACTGCAGGTCTGTGTACATGCTAGCCTTGAGAGGTCAGTCTCCACAGACCCATTCATCCTGACGATGGCATTGCTTTATCACGTGTTAAGAGCTCCTCATTTAAAAATGCTTAGCTGATGCATTTTAATTTCCTTTCAGCTTTCCATTTCTTTTATGAAAGGTAAGAAGAAGGGACAAGCTTGGGTTTTTTTCTTAATCCATTTCTGCAGCTTTATTCTAAGCTATTTAAAAGGCTGCTACAAGCATCTCAGTTTTACGCTTAGGGCACAGAGTAGTTCATTGACTTGACAAAGGCCACAGGAAACAGGCAGCTAAACTGGTAAATTAATCAATCCTGTTATTCTTTTAGCTACTACACAGACTATGTCTTCTCTTTCAGGTATAAATTAGCACTCATTTGTATAATTGCTATGGAAACAACCAAAGAAATATGATGATAGTGATGTGGTAATGTCAGTACCTGGACTAGGCAATGAAGTTTCCTTCATTGATATTAATCTGAAATTAAGAATGATCATGCCATAAGAAAAAAACTTTTGATTTTCCAAAGTTTGATTTTTAGTTTTGTTATTTTGTTGCTGTGCTAAATTATGGGTCATCTAAAATGCCCATTTTTTTCCAACAGGCATTTGTTCTTTTAAAAGAGAATGACAAATGCATTTCTGCAGAGAAACAATAGAGAATGAGGGCCAATACATTTCCAGATTTTTTCCTTCCTGCCTGAAGCATATAGCCTGACAATGTATTTTCTTGGGAGAAAGCAGCTCCAGAACTGAAGAGGAATATCTGGGATGAAGTAAAGTTAGGTCTCACACCCTAACTCTGATAACTCAGTTGTTGTATACCTGCAATAAACCTGCTTCTGTTGGTTTACAAGAAAAGCCATGGCCATGTCCTTTTGAGGAGCTTGGTCTTGTCAGCATGTCTAACATGGTCTGAGAATCATGGCCAGGATGAGCTAGCTTTAGCAAGAATCGTTTAGGGTTAAGTTTTATCTTCCCTAGTGATGTTTACAATGTAGGCATTTACTTCAGAATTCATCCCACTCCTCATGATGTGAGAAATGAGAACCTTCAGAGCATGGTTCACTTGAACTATTTGAACTAATTTTTGTTAGATTGTTCTCTGAGTTCATTCAGCTCACTAATGTGGAAGAAAATGGTCCGGTCACTGTTCCTTGGTTAATTTTTTGTGAGGTTAGTGAGTTAAATTAACTCACCAAGGGGTGCCAGTAGGCGA
>JBCJKH010019639.1:0-13975 GCA_039877255.1 Loriculus beryllinus
GTCCAGCACATTGTTTCTCCCCTGCTTCTTTCACTGTTTGAACAGAGTTCAATCGTTCGTGCTCTACACTGCTGCTCCCTTGATTTACTGACCCTTTACTTAAAACCTCTCAGGATTTGCAGCTTCAAGCTGTCCAAGATGCTCTTCACAGTCATGCCTCCCAAACACACGCACATTCTACCTTCATATGAATGGTATGGGGTGATATTAGGTCTTTCTCTCTAGAGAGGAGGATCTGAAGCAAGTACAGTGAAAAAGCCCACTACTTTTAGATACTTTATCAGAGATGCCAAAACCTCTCCATTTTTACATGGTCAGTATTATTTAGCTGAGAAGAAAAATCTCCCTTTACAAGCATTTTCCAGGCTATTCCAAAGGCTGAAGCAACTCTTGCTTTGGCAATAAGCTTCATCAGGCCAGCTGAGGCTGGGGCATTTCTCAGTTCATCAGTTCAACTCTGTTGATCTGTTTTACACCAGCTGTAATGTGGCTTCTTGGTCTTTGTTTTTAATTGCCAGCTAAACATAATCCTACAGATGTGTACTTTGGACTTGCTTCTACTAATCCCTTTAGCTTTGAAATGGTCAATAGAAGAAGAAAAGGCAAGAGTTACTCGGCATATTCATACAACAGCCATGTCCAACCAACTCATGCATGGCACAAGGTTAGGGAGGACTTCCACAAAGCCCAGAGCACTGTTGCTCATTTTAGAAGGCAACAGCCAGCTCCCATTCTCTCCTCGCAGAGGGAATTGCAGCCAGCAGCTTGATTTTCCAACAGAACTGTACATATGGATAAAAGGGGGTCAACTCCCATTCTCAGAATTCAACATTCATGACCAGCTGTTTCAGCTGGACTGATACCAGTGCACCATGTACCAGACAGGGTGAGGTGGGATTCTTCTCACTACAGAAGAAAGAGAAAGGGTAAAGGGAAAGAAAAGAATGGGATTCCAGGAGTATTTCTTTTGCAGCCCTGTCAAGCAGAGAAGTCTGGAACCCACAGTGTTAACGTGTATAAGCTGCCTCGACAGGGGAATATATACTGTTAAATCTTGGGAGTTATTTAAAATGCCAGTGAGTATAATAGCAGTGCTCTGAAATAACCATTTCATCTGCCTACATTACTCTAAAATTAATGAATAATGAAGCGATGCCCTTCACATTCTCTTCCCTTTCCATTCCAAGATATATTGATCAGATGACATTTATTTAAGTTTGGGATAATGTATTAATTTCAAGATAATTATTCAATATACTTTTGTCACTGTTGATATGCTTCAATGTCATACAGGGGCCAGGGGATGAATAAACTGTTATCTGACATTGCTGGACAGGGTGCTAGAAATAAATGCAATTTTTCTCCTTGAGAATCACTGCCTTAGTTTTTCCTTTTCTTCCCCCGACCCCCCCCTACCCCTCATCGGAGGGGAGGGAGCACTGAGGAAGCTGTGCTGATGGAACAGAGACAGCTGAGTGGGGGTGGAGGGAGAGGGAGTGCAGGGGGATGAACTGCTCTTGCCTTGTCACAGGGGTCAGCCTGATACTTAGCAAAGCTGACAGAGCCCATCCTTAGTGCATGCCACTGCAATATTAACACTCATTTGGAGCAGATGTGGCTAAAAGCACGAAACATTGAACAAACAGCTGCCACGGATCCAGTGCCATTGCATAAGCACTTATGTTCTATTAATGTGGTGGTGTTCCTGCGGCTGGGAGGCTGGCCTCTATTCCCCTCCATCCTTTGGCAAATGGGTCAAGCAGCAGTGCTACGCTCCTCATGGAGACATCATCTTTGACATCATCTTTGCTCCAGATTTATTTGCACAGAGGAATGATAGCTTTTTTTATTTATTTTAATCTTCAGTCTTTAGGTGGTCCTCCACATATCACCAAGGGAGACAGACAGCAAAATGGGACAGTAAAAGCTCAGGAATCCCAGCTCAGGTTTGGGAGATATCCAGTGTAAATCTGCTGACCCACACAAAGAGGGACTCTTCATCAAGGACTGCAGCTACAGGATAAGGGGTGATGGGTTTAAACTGAAACAAGGGAAGTTCAGGTTAGATCTAAGGAGGAAGTTCTTTATTGTAAAGGTGGTGAGGCACTGGCACAGGTTGCCCAAAGAAGTGATAAACGCCCCATCCCTGGCAGTGTTCAAGGCCAGGCTGGACAGAAACTTGGACAACGTGGTCTAGTGTGAGGTGTCCCTGCCCACGGCAGGGGGTTGGAACTGAATGATTTTAAGGTCCTTTCCAACCCAAACCAGTTTGTGATTCTATGGTTCTATGAAACGACGCTGTGACACAGCAGGTGACACTGACAATTCGAAGAGTCCTCAGGCCCTTTTTTGGCACCTCTGTCTCCCAACTAACCACAGCAACAAAAGCAGTTTGATACCCTGTGATTTAAAACACAACAGCGAGGCAAGGGTCTAAAAACCAAGACCAGTACTGGCTTGTCTTGGCATCTATCAGAGATGCTTTGGAGCACCAGAAAGCGTTTTGATGGTAGGTATCTGCCTCTTGGCAGCAAATTCTCAGCTGCAGCCTTCCTTTCTTCCTTTCATGTCCCATAGGGAACCTGTGCCATCTGGTTTTTTTTTGCAGTTGGTCTACGTTGAACAGACAGATACCTTCATGTATTCCTTTTCAGTGTTTCATTATCAAATAGAAGTAAAACCCCAGGCCCCAAACAGTAACACCACCCCCAAAGCCTTCAGTCAAGAGGTTGGCTTTCATATTTGCTTCTTTTAGGGGTTTGTCTTCAGCCCTTGAATAAAGTGAAGAAAATCTGTATGATAAGCAAGGTTATTCTGATTGCATCTGACAGCTTTAAAGCGCCCCCCTTTCTTCTCAAGAGACTTTGATCCTCTGGATAGCAGGACCTGTAGCTGCAGAAAATTATCTTGTCATCTGCAACACCGTGTTCCAGGCTGGTATTGACAGTGCAAAGTGTCAGCAACGGATGCACAAAGCAGCAAGGCTAAATAACTACTAACACAAACTGGCTCTCCCCTGCACCAAAGATGCAGCCTGGACTCATGAGGATCCTGCTCTCACCCTGGCTCATCCACCTCCACACTTACTAAAAAGATGTCCTGGGACAAAACCAAGGCCATTGATGAAGAACAGAGATCAAAAAAAAGGGTGCATGGGAAATCTGTCAGCTACAGTATTCCAGTGCACAGAAGAAGCATCTGCACTTCCACTTTGAACACTAAAAAGCTAAATCAAAGAGAATCTCCCAAGTAAAAGGTCAGTGACTAATTCACCGAGCTGTAGCACAGTATATCACTTACTCTGCGTTGTAATAATACATGGAGGCACAGGGGAAAAAAGAGACAGAAAATCTATCCTGGTAGATATAACACCTCTGGATACTGGGGATGAAAAGTGCATTTCTAAAAACCATTTAATTATTGAGATGGAGCAGGGAATACAGAGAAAAGCTGAAGCACCTGAAAGGTGAAGATACCAAGTTAAGCAGACAGTACTATATTTCTACATTCTGTTGCCTATAGCTTTACAGCAAGGCACAACTCCCTGTGACACCCAGTGGAGCATCTCCATTGAGTTGCTCAGGCTCTCCAGCTTTGGGAATGTCTTAGTGGGATGGAAAATGGATGCAGACACAGAGCTGGAAATGCAAAATATTTACTGGATCATTTTCCTACCTTTGTTAAATGTTCTTAGGAGTTACAGGCTGGCTGCCTCCTGTTTCTCTGTTTCCCATAATGGAATAAGCAACCTGGTTTGCTGGAATCCACCTGGAATGTTCTGCTCAAGAAACAGCACTGCAAATCTTAGATAGGCTTACAGATTTTGGATTTGTCTTACAAAGCATACAGCCCATAAGGAACCCATGGTGGTGCTTTGCTCCTCCACCTTTACCAAAAGTTTGTCCTATTATTATTCTTAAAAGAAGCCCTGCACACTCCCAACATATTTCAGATAAAACACAACTACCAAAGCCAAAGCAATTTGCATCTATCAGCTGCAATCAGTATCACAGGCAGCGCTGCTGTGGCATCCTGGGCTTCACCTACTTCAAAGGCTACAGCAATAACCATCAGTACATTCCACAGCCAGGGCAAGCAAATGAGGGAATATTTAACCAGTGCCAAAATACCACAATGCTCCTCCTCAGCCTCAGAATTGGATGTGTCAGTTCTGAAATTGTGTGCATTTCCAAGCCATGCAGCTCCCTGCCTGAAAAGCCATCACACAGTCCCCACTTCTACAGCAAATTGCTTCATAAATTAAAGTTAAAGGATGCAGTTACATTTCCCACTGCAATTAGGCAGTGCCTCCTGATGGACAGGAATAACATGTTCCACACAGGGTTCCTTATTTACCATGGAAGAAGCTAGAAAGATTTCACAGGCCACTGGATACAAATAAAATCTGGGAGCTAACTGCAGACTGCTTTACCCCTTCTGTTCCCAGGGAAGATCCTCACAGAATACCGTGTTCAGTGGTAGGAAGTCAGAGTGAGCAAAACTGATTTTACTGGTCAAGAGTATAGCTATATTGTCTAAGGGCCTTCTCAGATCAAAAGTAAAAGCAGAATGAAGACAAGTAAATACATTTCTAGCAGGAGCCATCAGCATGTGTCATGGGATGGAGCCTCCTCCGAAGTGCTGAGATGTCACCATTCCCCAGGACACCCTCTTCAGATGGCTCTGGGCTGCTGGTGCAGCAAGTAGCAAGACAAAGCAGGAATCATGCCAACCAGAAAGGTCCTTATAGCTGCAGGCTGGCCAGAATTCACTTCTTTATTAAATAATGCATAAGCGGAAAGCCATCACCAAGTTTTAGCAGAATGTTTGGGAGTTCTACATTTAAACTAAGTCATTCCGAAACCTCATCCTGACTGATTTCCATTCTGACTCAGGCTTCTAACCTGTTCCTTTTGTTGTTGTGTTTTTTCTCTTGAAAAGCTCATCACTCCAGCTTTTGTCATTTTATCAGGGATTATTTAGTAGATTTTCCAAGACTAACTTTTCAGCACACTGAAAGAACTGATTCTACACTACCTTTAGGCAGCAAGTAAATACCCTTTCAACCCCATGACAGGGGATCATACCCTCCTTTACAGAGCACCACAAGAAGGGATGGTGTCTAAACCTTGCACATGCTGACATTTTAAGTGAGATAACCCTCATGGGATATTGACTGAGATCCAATTTGATTTCTCAACCAGGCTGTGATCTTTATTTACCTGGATGCTGATGCTGATGCTACTGTCAGGTGGAATCATTCTGCACTGAGCTTTTCCCAGTCATCCAACAGAGAAATAACTGTAAGGGGAGGTCTGCTGGGACACGACAGTCATGGGGAGCAGCTCAGGTCTAGCAGTGAGCATGGGCATTTTACCAGTACACATCTTAGAACTACATTTAGCCTCTGCACAGTGTTCCCCCAAAGGACGGGGGTAACAAGCCATTCTCTTTTCCCATATCTGCATTTGAGATGGCAAATCCCTTCAACCAGGGAAACTGCTCTATCAGTATTTATAGACAGCGCAACATTGGCATTCAGTGTATTACTTGGAACATCAAGCGCTACTACAGCAATAAAGAGTGCAAAACACCAAGTCAGAGGAATACAAGAATGGTGTTTTCCACACTATCTGTGTAGTTAGAGTATGAAATCCAACCATAATGATTTCTGTGGATAGGACAAAAGAGGAGGAACTGGAAGGTTAGACTCAAAATTTAGCCACCAATCTTTTCCATCTCCCATTTCCCAGCAATACAAACTTGCATTTAGTTCATAAAATAAAAGTAAACCCCGCAACTTACAGAGGTAGGGTTTTTTTTTTTTTATGGCTTGGGGTTATTCTGGTCAATACAAACCCCCGGTATTGGGAAATGTCTTGGGATATGGTGCTTGTCCCAGAACAACACCACTGCCCACTGCCTCACTCCACACACTCCCAGGAGAGACCCTCACAAGAGGAAAGGACTCCATGGGGCCAGTTCTGTATTTGAACCATAGTCCATTTTGTACTCCCAGCCACTGAGCTCCTTCTAACCCACCACCCCCTCCCTCCCCTCCCCTCCCCAAAATCTTCAATTAAAACCCAACAATAGCTAATCCAAACTAATGGAACTTCAGGACACCCTTTACATCCCTCAATATCGTATCTGCTGTAGTAAAAGGCAATTCATCAGAGTTAATTTGGAGCCGAGATGCAGGAACACTTCTAACTGCCCCAAAGGGGACCATGGAAGAGGGTTTATTCATAAACTGAGTCTGCTAATTTTAATTACCAGAGCATATAGGTTTTTCAGTAATGCTCACAAAGGACCTCCTTGAGATGTCTCCACACCTCAGGAAACAGAAATGGTCATTGGGTGAACTGTTCTTAGACAGAAAATGTCAGTAACGCAACACAGAATGTGAACAGCTTTGTGGGAGAATTCTACTGGCTCCCTTGAAGGACAGGGCAGGAGTTCTGCAGCAGCTGGTCTGTGCACTGCCCTCACATCCCAGCACAGAAATGCCTCCTCAAGAACACCAGCAGAAGCTATCTGGGCATGTATGCAAAGGAGCCATGGCAGCTGAGCATCCAGACTTCACTTAAACCACGACAACTAGTATGATCATTTTTTTTCTATTATAGTTTCCAAATCTCCCTGTTCATACAATAAATCAAGTGAATAAGCTGCTGATATCAAGAATTCCAACTAAGAATTGCTTAGCAGCTCAGTTCTGTCACCAGCCCAGACTCGTGTGACCAGGACAATGTCCTTAACTGGTGCCCATGGATCCAGCTTCCAGGCTGCACTTGCATTGGGCAGCAATGACCTAGGTGGAAGAAGGCTCTGGCTTCCACCTGTGAGGTGCAGAAGGAGATGGCTTGCAGAAATGCCTGTCAGCCAGTGTTGCATTCAGGGTAAATACAATGAACAAAAGGTCAAGTCACTCCAGCATGCCAGCACCATCAGACACGTGCAAAAGCAGGGAAAATAACGATGGAGACATACAATTTGCCTGTACCTAAAGGACTGATTCCTATTCTCTTTCTGCATCACATTCTAATCAGGCTAAACATCAGCCCTGCCAGTTTTTAAGGAATCATTAATCTCTTTGGCATTATTTCTGTAGATTCCCTACCCCCCACCCCACCCCAAGTTTTTTCTACTTCAAGAGACAGATCGAGCCAAGTGTGCTAAAAAGTGTTGAACTGCAGCCTGAACAAAGATGAAGTCCAAGCAAGAAAGAAAAAGACCAGGCACTTGCCAAAATCATTTGCACACGTTGCAGAGATGAACTCAATGATCCTTAGCAAGGGCATAAGCACAACTGAGCATGGACAGGTTGGTTTTTCTTTTTTCCTTTTCTAAGGACTTCCATTTAAAACCAAAAGTGAGACTGTTAATTCAGTACTGTTAAGGCAGTAACAAGACTTCTTCCAGCTTCAGTGGAAGCACAATACAAATACTGAGCTCTACCAGGAGCTTCAGGTGGTTGCTCTGGGGTGAGTTCTGTCTGGACAGCAGCAGAAAAGGCCTCTGCAAGCCAGAGAAAGCCATCTCAGTTCTGAAGCATTTATTCATCTTGACTTCACATCACCCTACTTCAGCAGAAGGTATGACAGCTCTTCTCCCATATGCTCCTATCCAGACAGACACTGAAGAAGTTGTTCTCCCATGTCAACTGTGGATCCAGTAGCAGGGACCTCCCCTCAAGAACAGTTTTCCATGAGAGCCACGTTCCAAGCACTTCTGAAAGAGTCATTTCCCAAGCACAGCCCAGACAAATCTTCCAAGGGGAAGAAGTGAGACTAACCGAGGACGTGATCCTGCATTCTCCAAGGTAATCCAGACTCCGAGATACCTGTGTGCAGGAGATAAGTGGGAAAACCAAACACACACACACACCCCAAAGGTACTCTGCTGTGTCAGACAGAAGGTGCATGTAGTCTGGTACCTTGTACCTGATGGTAGTCAGCCACAGATACCCAAGGAAGACCACATGAATGGTTGCCCTCTCATAAATGTTCCCTCCCACACCCACAAAAAAGGCTCTGATGGGCCCAGCTCCCAGGGCTCAGGTCCCAGACACCGTACTGCCCTACCTGGGGTGGCTACAATCACAGCCAGTTGAATAGTCTTGCTTTGGTTTTGTCCTATCCCACCTGGCTGCCCATAGACCTGAGAGGAGCTGGGCCTCATTATTGTGCTGCCCCACACAAGCAAGGTTTCACAGTCTGACACAAAAAGATCTTTTCTCCAGTGACCCAGCAAAGGGTGAGCACGGAAAAGTGCCAGGCAGGAAAGTTTTTTTGTGATAAATAATCAGTTGCATGCTCAATGTGTGATTCTTGTTAAAATCCAGCGCTGGAACAGCTCCCGAATCGCACTGTTACCACCTCCACCAATCTCTTTTGCATCTCATTGGCATTTGAGAACGTTAATTGACTCATTATTTCAATTCATATTCAGGGAAGGAAGTTGATTAAGGGAGGCAGATGCAGAATCTCCAGACACATTTGTCGCCGCGTTGTTGTCCCGGCAGTTTACCCGAGTTATTAGAATACTTAGGAGATAATAACCAGGAGAACAGGGAAGGGGGGTCCCTCACAGAGTTTGTCTGTTAACCCCCAAACAATATAGCCTGGCCCTTCATCAGATCCACCCCTGCCAAAGCTCCCACAGACAGCACTCATGGCTCAGCACAAACTGCTCCAGTACTCCCAGAGACACCCAGGAGAATACTCAGTGCTGCCTTTCTTTGGGTTTAGTTTCCTGGTGGAGATCTACCTTCTGCAGATCCTCTCTACCAGTATTTCAGTAACTAATATCTCATCCACATCCTTGTTGTAAAGCTACTTTCAAGACAACAGCTCTGTGTCGATATGAAACAGGCCACAAAGTTGCCTCCTACATTTTTGCAGATGTTGCTAGCATGGAACACGCAGTGAGGACCTTGTCAAGTATCCTCATACTGTGCAGGCTAGGTTACGTCAGGCTGTTGCCCGAAGGAAAACAAACAGAAGAATGAAAGGGTCTGGTGGTGACCAGGTCAGAATTTAGATAGGGCCACCACCGCAAACTATCTCGAGCTCAACCTAACAGCAGGATCTGCTTCAAGACAACTTCTGCTGATACACAGCAGTTTTGCACAAATGAAGAGAGGAGGATGAACAATTCCCCTCTGTGCTGTGGTGCAGTGCTACTGCTTTTGCCAAGAGTTCCACTTGCCACGCCAGTCTCTTTACCTTCAGATGCACAAACACCGACTTGAAGATGGACTACATCCCTTACGGAAGTCTATTAGGAGTGACATAGCAGACGATAACAGCTCCTTTGGAGCTCCTTTGGAGCTGTTATGATCTGTCATGTAAATACATAATTAAGGACTTGTTAAAATGCAGCTTATATAAATACATATTAAGGGTCTTCTAAAAATGCTGATTACTGACCCACTAAAACCAAATGACTCCTCTGGAGTAGTTCATAAACACAGATTTACATTTCAAAGCACAGATTACCAACCCAAAAGTCAAGTAGTTTCTCCTTCAGTGACTTTCAGAACTACCCATAAAAGTATCTGTGTGCAGAAGAGATACCAACAAAAACTATTCTGGGCTACTGCCACCTATGTAAAGGAGAGGCTCCTCAGCAGAGAGGGTCCTTGTTAGAATCACGAAACAGCTACTCCTCACTTCCACACAGCAGAAGTTCACGTTAGGGAACTTTGGACACACTACCCATGCTTTTTCCCCACCATAACTGGAAGTAGCAGCTCAGCAGTAGGGACTCAGACCAACCTTTTGTGCTTCAAAAAGGAGTTGGCCTAGAAAGTCATACGGTGCTAACAAAGAAAAAAATTAAGTAAGGTTAAGAATTGTCTCTAAACCAAACCAGCCTCCTTTGCAACAAGCAGCATCTCTTCATTTCTGGGGTATTTACACTGTTTTCACATCACCAAACAACTTGGTGGAAGTGAAATTCAAATGCTGGCCTCAAAGCTTTTCAAACCATCCTGTGTTCCTCCACTGGATGTCTGGGGTCATGCAGGAAATCCCACTGCTAAGGGAGGAGAGAGCAGAAGCATCTAGTTATTTAGATGCACTGGCCAGCCCTGGAACACATGCACCAACCCGTAGCAGATAGTGCAATTCCTTCTCCAGGGAACTCTACTCAAAACTACCTCATGCTTCCGCCCAACTCTTCCTCATTGCTCAGCTTGGCTTTGCCCAAGGGATAACTCACAACTCCCTCCACAAGGAAAACACAATGGACAAACAAACCTAACAACATACTAGTCCTCTCCAAGTCCTGTCTTGTTCACAGCCCACAAATGTGGAAGAACATGGTAGTTACTGGTAGACCTATGAAATAAGCCACTAAACAACCTGTTTGGTGGCTGTTCTTTGGTCTGGTTTTCTCCTAAGCTCCAATGAGGAATGCAGGCCTGTCAAATTAACAGAGCCACCTCGCATTATGCCAGCTGAGGTTCTGGCTTCTTGCATATATCAGTGGAAGCATCCTTGGGTATGCATTACCCAATACTCCAGGTGGATTACACAACTCCACCAAGGCATCTGCTTGCTTCAGAAACCACTCTTTCATGACTTAAACAGGCTAATGTTATCAAAAGTTAGCATAAAAAGGAAATAAATGACAAGCTAACAATTATTCTAAAATCCAGGCTGCATGTGGAACCATTTCAGAACCTGATAGATGCACAGAATTTCCATGGAAACTTAACCATTCAACATGTAACACACACTTGTTCCATCAGAACAAGGCACAATCTGCTGAGGTGGGCTTTGCCCACCAGAAGGGAGTTCAGCACTTAAGACATTATTTTTCCTTCCCTCTATGGCCCAGATAATGCATTAAACCATAGAAATGGTTAAGCCTTATACATAGAAGCAGCACCATTTTTCCTCCAAAAACCAACCAAAGCCCCAAACTTTCACCAATAGTATGAAGGATACAAGCTGCATTTGTACCACTACCACTGTCAAAAAACAGAGAGTGCTAGCAAACTCCCTTCAGAGAAATACACACTCAAATGATCACTTCTCAACTGTATTTAACAGAATGCTCAGGTACCTGAGGAGAGCTGGGGAGAGGACCAGGGCAGATTTTCAAAGATAAGAACCAATGTTTGAACTGAAGAGTTCAAACATCAGCTCAGATCTGCAGTGCTACCCTGACAGAGAGCTGCTCATCTGATCTCCAATCACTGCCTTAAAAAGTGATTCTATGTGCCTTGGAAAAGGGGACCTAAAATCTAGGGAACAAGAAATCTACCCAATTCTGCTCAATATTCTGAAGACACTCAGCTTGTGGTTATGTTCCACTGTTTCTAGCTTGAAATCCATGTCATAGTCGTCTTATTCCACTAGTGTGAACATACTGGATAGCTGACTTCCATATTCACACCCACTTCTCCTACCTCCTCCCTTCCCCACAAATTTTCTGATCTTAGAGATTACAAAGGGCTCACAACATTCACCATAGAAGCCCACAGTGCCCATGCATTCCTATTCAGCTCTACTGAGGAGTTTACAGACCTTGTTTCAGTCCATAAGCCCCATTACTTGCTGTTAACATCACCAGGTTTTGAACCCAGAGAGCTAACGGGATCCTATTATTACATCACACTTTTAAATGATGTTTTAGATTATGCTGGAATCAAAACACCAGCTCTGTGTGTCAAATGAAGCTGAGGAAATATCTCTAGGATGTTCCACCTCTTACTTGAGCGCATTTTGCAGCTATGCAGATATGGTTTAAATCAATTCCTCCTTAAGGTCCATTCCAATCCAAACCAGTGAGTTTATGATACATATATGTAAGAGGCAGCAGAGGGGAGAAAAAAAGTCAAGATGATGCTTGGAAGGTTCAGATACATTTCAGCTGGTAGCTAAACAGTTTCCCCACACACACACGTCACCAACTATATATTGAACAAACCCAGAAATGAGCTCCTTTCATGACTTGGTGCTGACCACTTAAAGCATCTGATCTCAGCTTTTGGGAACCTGGAGTTTGCGGGAACCTTTCCAGCCTCCTCAGAGCCCTGTGCTCTTAGGACATTCATCTGGCTGGGCAGAAACACTCTGAAGGAATAGCTTCCTGTCACACAACGACACCTGACACAACTGAAACGTTCAGCATGGTTTGACAATATATCACTTCCCAAAATGACAACTGAACTTCTGATAAAGTGAACTCACTTCATTGTGACTTTTGTTTCAATTTTCCCTGTTGAAAAGAGTTTTTGTTTGAATGTTTTCTATGAAAACACAGTACAAAGAGCACAAAGCATTTTGATTGACAGGGGTTATTTTTTTCCTCTAGAACAGAGCACGATAGAGGTTGCAGTCATTGTTTTGCTACGCTCTGTTTCAGGAATGAAAGGTCACCATTTTCTCCAGGATGTTTAGAATACAACCTAGACTTGATTGCAGGTTTTAATTACAGAATGAGTGGCTCTGGAAACCCTGTCTGGCTAATGATAATGGATTTTAGAAGCGCACGCACCTTTCAACACTGAAGCCTGACTCTTTAGCCTACCCTGCCAAGCATAAGCATTGTTCTCATATGCACAAAGCCAAATCTGGACTCCAAGACACAAAGGTTAGATCTAAGGAAGAAGTTCTTTACTGTGAGGGTGGCGAGGCACCGGCACAGGTTGCCCAAAGAAGTGGTGAATGCTCCATCCCTGGCAGTGTTCAAGGCCGGGGTGGACAGAGCCTTGGGTGCCATGGTTTAGTGAGAGATATCCCTGCCCATGGCAGGGGGGTTGGAACTGGATTATGTTAAGGTCCTTTCCAACCCAAACCAGTCTGTGATTCTGTGATGTGTTGGTGCACCCACTGGAATTTGTGCTGCCTTTGCTTCACACAACTGCCTTCATTGGCAGAATTGGCTGTTTCGGGGGTGTCTGCACTGCAGCTGTGCTGTCCTGACACCCCGCACCAAGCACTCAGCTCAGCCCCTGAGCACACTCCAGTGCCACATGCACTGAGGCTGAGCCGCAGCAGCTCAAACGCAGCCAGGACAAGAGTGTCGCTGCTCTGAGCTGAGCCCACTGACTGGGGGACAAGCACTGCTAGGGAAGAAGCAGGCAAAGCACGTGTTAAACGCAAGTAGCTGCCACACCAAGTGCCTGAGGGAGAACAAACGCCATTCTAAAAAGAAAAGCTGGCTTCCTGACAAGCACGTTCTAGCAAATACGGTTATCTTTAAGGTCTGCTGCTTTACTGTAGTAACTAATAATAACAGACCACCCTGCATGCGACACTGAGTGTCTGAAAACTGAATATTCCCTGCAAAAACTCTTATTTACTTGCTCTTTCTTAATTACCAGTCTAATGCATAATTTGCCAAGTGCTGCCATGTGTCTGGTGTCGCAAGAATAAGAGGAAGGATGGCTCCTTACAGTCCAACGATGATGTCTTCCCTTGTTATCTGCATCTCTTAGGTGGTATAAGGGGGCAAAAGACTGGCCTCCCACTGCCTGCTTTTCCACCCCTGTTTCCAGTGAGAGCGAGTGCTGCGTGCTCTCTGTTCTGCCCAGGGCTGATGGTGAGGAGCGGGGCAATTGCTTTTGGGCTCTGGCCCCATGTGAACTGGTCCACAAGAGCAGCAACAGTGAGAGCCCTCCAGTCACTAGCTGCTACTGCCCAAGGCCCGGAGCAAAGTGTGGACTCACAATTCAAAATAGAACTGAACTAAGAAAAATTCTCATAATTTTTTCCCATTTTTATGGATTTTTATTTTTTTTTAAAAAAAAACTTTACAGAACAAAACAGAAAAAAAAAAAAAATTCCAACCCAAACCACCAAAACTGTACCAAACATTTTCCAGCTACTTTTGTCAAAATTACTCAGAACCAAAGGAAGAGCAAGTGCAGCATTAAATAAACCAGAAAGCAACCGTATCCTGGGCTGCATCCAAAGGAGCGTGACCAGCAGGTCCAAGGAGGTGATCCTGCCCCTCT